>JASAND010000108.1:0-84967 GCA_030248195.1 Trissonchulus latispiculum | reverse complement strand
CAGAACAAACATGTCTAGTTGTGAATATTACAAGCCATACCAGTGTGGCACTTGTGGTCAGACGTTCACCAGGGCGTTCACCTACAACGTCATGTTCAAAATCTTCACAGTGCCCAACCAGAGTATGATGAGTCTGAATCAGAGACGAGTACCGAATGTTCAGACAGTAGCGACTCGAGTTGTGGAGAGATCTATGAGCCAACTGACATTGGTAAATTTTGGGATGAGCTTGTCAGACAGTCTGAAGAAAAATTCGAAGGTAGAATAACTAGGTTAACAAATGAGTATCTCGCAGACGGACATGATGATATTGAGGCAGAAATAGAGGCTTACAATGAAGTCTGACCGAGAATTCGAAGTGAGCTCAATAGGAAAATTTACTTTCACATCAAACGTTGTAAGGGGTTCCTCGACGATCTAATAATTGATGAAATTCTGACCAAGCAAATAGAGTATGAGGCAAAGTATTCCAGTGAAGAAGCCCTCAAACGCGCCATAGAAAAGAACTCTAATTTAAGCACGGTGGTACTACCTGAAAAAACGGTGGACCAATTTGACGAACAGGATGAGGAAGAATAAGTGGAAAATTACTAGTTAATGGGGAGTGGGCTCAGTGTATACTCAGTGTTAACTCGGAGTAGGTTTGGCTGACTCAGGGACTAAAATTCCAATAGGTTGAAGCCTAAGGCAAGGCATGAAAGAACAGGGCTAGACTATAAAACATAAGGGAACAGTATGCTCGGAATTAAGTAGGAGTGACCCAGAACTTCGGTGGGTTGAATAAAAAGTTAAGAAAGATGTAGGATTGGAAATATCAAAATTTATGCAAACGGTCAATGTAAACTGCAAGCCAAGCAACTATTAACTAACTAAAAATCTATATAAAGGGGTGAATTCCTGATAGAGCGTCAGTTTGACTTATTCTGCCATCGTGAGTGGTCGATTTTTAAGAGCTCTAGAGTACAATACACGATTTTCAAAGTAAAAGGCAAATATAATAAGGTATACAAGGTATAAGGAAAAAGTGAAATGGATGACTTAACCTGTAAAATTTGTGGGAAACCTTTTACAAGAAAATACATCCTCAACAGACATGTCAAGGAGAAGCACGAGGGAGAGAAGTCGACTTGCGAAAAATGTGGGAAGAGTTACTCTCGAGAAGACACAAGGGTTGCGCATACTTGTAAGCCGCCAGCTCTCTCTAATCAACCAGTGCTAGAGCCCCCTCAGGAAGAGTATCCCTGCACACGTTGTAATAAAAACTAAGAAGGGATTAGATGGCCACATTTGGTGTCATGAAAATTCCGATAAAATACTTATGCAAAGAAAGTGCCCGCAGTTGCTATTACCTAAGGAAGACCCGACTGAACCACCTGCAGACTTTTTGGAGACCCTACCTGAGCCGATCAGAAAAATTTATATTCGAAACTGGGACCAAATTAGGACAAAATTTAAGCTCTGGCCGGGAATCTATTCAACTTACAACTTTCGCTTGGATGACGCCAGAGAATCTAACCTCAAGAAGCTCCTCTGCACAGTTTTCAAATCTCAATTCTACTCTATCAAAATTAATTTCTCGTTTGATTTCATTCTTCAAAATGTTTTGGACCATGAGTTGGCTTTCTATTATCCTTCAAATAACAACCACTACCTACAATAGAAGAACCTAAATTTATTGGAAATAGGGAAGACTTGGATGAACTTAATCTAGAGTTTGATAGGATGGATGTACTGGAGTGGGCCCGGCTGCAGAGACCTACCACAAAATGGATGGTTGCAGGGGTTACCAGTATTTGTTTCTTTATATATAGATTGACAGGGTATACTATGCACTAGCAAAATTATAAAACCACAAAAACATTAGTTGGTGATGGACCGGACTTTAGGTAGGTAGATAAGTAGGATAGGATTAGATTATGTAGGTACGTAGGTGAGTATAGGAATGTAGGTTAGGTACGCAGGAAGTATATATGTATCTTTGGTAGGTAGGTAGGAAGTAGTTAAATAGGTAGGAGTCCGGTAATGGGCCGACGCCGGGTCCCAAGCCCCGGGGGAAGAACTCAGAGGGACGGAGATAAACGACTAAGTGATGAAATATGACCTTGAAATACTCCCAAGGGACCTAACAAATTTGAAAAAGACGGAGCCCCCGGGAGAACAGATGGTTGGAACAGGACTTTAAAACTCAAAACCCCAGGGGACAATTTATTTAAAACGACCTTGGCGGATTCCCAAGGGGGGACGCGGCCATAGACTTTGCACCAACTTTTTACTCCCGGAGTCAGGGTCGAAGTGGTGGCCCTATACTACTTATAAGCTTTAAAATGATGTATAAAGCTCTTTCCAACTCACAAAATTGCGAAAATTATGGCGTTTCAAAAAATACCCGCAAAAGCACTGCATAAAACGATACCAGCACCTTAACAGCGCTTGAGCTTAAAGAAATAGAGATAACTCTTTTAGTTTGAGTTATGCCATTACCATAGTTTATGAAGTAATTTATATCAAAACGTATGTCAACATTTTCTCGGTCTTAGCGATATGGCTTTATTTAAAACAATATCGGTGACCCGCGGAAGGAGTGCAATTTTCCGATTTTTTGCAGGTTCCAGCAGAACATTTCTCACAACATTTCTCATACTATTCAGGTACCACTAACAAAAGCTGGGGAGTCCGTAACTGCTACTAAATCGCTCTTGTTTCAGAAGAAATGACAGAAACTAGTCGATAGTAACTTAAATTTTGACTACTTCGAGTGTAGTTTAATGATTTTTGATGGTTTAGGAGAGCTTGGAACAGTAATATAATGCTAACAGCAATATAAGCTTTTATCGCTCACTGTTACATAACTGGAAGCAAAAGCGTCTGAAAAACATAAATTGGGTGGTGTATGGAAACGCTTAGGCTAGCTGTAAGCATTTTTAGTAGCATGATTTCCTTACAATCTAGTTTTAATGAATGTTGTTTCTGTCTTTTGTTTTAATCGTTAATACAACTTTACATTGTGGCGTGGCTATCGACATCTAAAATTTAAATTTTATTTTATTTTAAAATATTTAAACTGTCAGATGCAACATTTCTGGTGTGGTTGATACGTTAGCTAAGTATTTGCATTTATTAGTTAGAGAACGTTAGTAAAACAAGCAAATTCAGTGACAAGTAAAAACAACCTGCATGTCAATATAAAAGAGCATATACATAACGAATACAAAAACAAAAGCAGTCGGTTACTATTAATATCTGAGGTGAACTCAGTCATAAGTTAACGCGGGGGGGTCTGGGGGGTCCAAGCCCTCCCCCCCCCCAACTCGGACAAGGTACAAGCCCTATCGCCGTCGGGGACAAGGGGTAACGAATCAATGGCCAAGGGGTAACCAAAAATAGCCGGAAGAAATTAGTTTTTACAGTAAAATTTCAAAACAATTCAGCGTCGCCGGAATTTTTTAGCTAAAAAGCTTTCTCGAAAAATTTTTCGAGAAAATCGGGCAAAATTTTGAAATTTTTTCCAAAAATTAAAGGTTTTTTGTAAATTTTGACAAACAATTTAAATTTTAATAAAATTAGCGTTAATTTTTGAAAAAATTTACAAATTTATTCTTGGGGTACAAGCCCCCTTGAAAATTTTTGTTCAAGGTACAAGCCCCCTCAAAATTTTTTGGGGACAAGCCCCCCAGGACCCGACCCTAAGTTAATCTATGAACTCAGTTTTCAAAAATTAGCATAAATTTTTTGGAAGTATTTTTGAAAGTGCATTTAAAAAAGTGTATCCTCTACTTTTGAAGTTAATTAGTACTTGATTTACAATATAAAAATAACTAAAACTGGAAAACAACGTGGTAGGAAATTGGGTTCTACTTTCAATTGGCTAATTGCTTGACAAAACTAATAAGTGCTGCATTTGCAGCTGGGTAAAACGAAACCAGGTTCGAAGGTGACCGTTTTCTATTTTCTAATACAAGGTTTTACCTTGAAACTTCGGCATTATTAGTACATTATTAGTAGTTAACAAGTATAGTAAACGAAGCTAAACGAAAACCTAAAGGCTAATGCGTGACCTTGGAGTAGTGGCTATTAAGTAGTGAGGTGACCGTAAAAACATAGCACAACAAAATAAGTACGAAGTTTTACAAAAGTTATTTTAGTTGGCAGTTGTGCCAACGCAGAGTTTGAGGGCATTTCGAAATTCCTTCATGCTTCGCATTTTCTGATTGAAGTGATGCCGAGCCAGCTTATACCATTGCTTCAAAGTGTCGCTTAGATGGTTGGTAGGCGCCTTCTTACCAGAGCAGCTGAAATCATAGTAACAGTATGATCATATCAAAGAAATCATATCAAAACAGTACATAATAGATAAGAGTGTGACAAACGGCAAGATAAATAGACAAATTACAACGACTATTCTTACAGAGTAGTGTTGCTAGTTCGGTATCAATCAGAACATTGAGTTAAAAAACTAGTTCAACAGCCAGGGACCGAACCATAGCCCTTTATGTCTGCAGACCGACAGACGTAGGACTTCTGTGTCAGGTATAGCAACCAATAGCCTATACCAGCTTCCCTGGTATAATATGTAAATTTGTTTTGTAAGCGACTGACAGCAATGATGCTCTATGCATTATAAGCGTGACACATCCTGCTCACACAAACGGCCGACCCCCTCTCCCGCAAATTGAAAGCTTTGTGAACCACTCCCTCCAATGGACCCAGTGGAAATTTGCACCTAGAGGAAACGGGGGTGCGC
This sequence comes from Trissonchulus latispiculum, assembly GCA_030248195.1. Taxonomy (NCBI): domain Eukaryota; kingdom Metazoa; phylum Nematoda; class Enoplea; order Enoplida; family Ironidae; genus Trissonchulus; species Trissonchulus latispiculum. Next base: position 80,226 of record JASAND010000108.1, on the reverse strand, counting down.
TCAGTCGCTGTATGCTTGTGTGCCAAAGATTGAGAACACAAGCAGTGCGTACAAGAATTTTCTGTCTTTTATGTCTTAGAACACATGCACTGCACAATATGTTTGATCTAACAGGGACCAATTTGCAGGGAATTCAGCCGTTAGCTTGCAGAGGATGTGTCACGTTATAATACATAGAGTATGACCTGTGTCGTGTCATATTGTAGGGCTTCTACCAGGGCAGGTGGACCAAGAGGAAACCGAGGACAAACCTAAGACAGGAAGCGTCAGGCATCCTTGTACCCACTAAACCAGGACCTAGGAGAAAGAAGGGAAGGTGAGATTCAGCTTTCCATTCAGGATTGAAAGTAAAGAATTGGACCAGCTGGGGTTCGAAGCACGGCCTTTCTGATCCGGAAACAGACATGCTAACCCACGACACCACAGGGCCATCAGCTGAACTCCCATATCAGGCTTATCAATCTTTCCTATGCCTGCTTCCCTTTACAATATTAAACATTCTTGAAGGAAGTTAGGTGGCAAGCTTTCTACCCTCTAGAACCGGACGTCCACGGTTCGATTCCCTGCAAAGCCAAATCCTCGCACACAGCTTACATGTCATAGAGTGGGCAGCGGTCACTGGCCAGTGCGCCGCAGTGCCGCAGCTTTTGATCGACAGCTTTCCAGCAGCCAAAGGGGATTCCTCGGATTTTAATTTGCTGATCTGATTTTCGATCCGACTCATCGATTCCGGAATGAAGTTCGGCTTCAACCAACTGAAACAAACAAAATAATTATATTAGCTGACACTGATGAGAACGAACTTTTTGGAACCTGGAACTGCTTAAGGGCAAAGCATATTTGGCACAGCTATTTGTCACGAGGTCTACTTTTTAAAAACTGCTTTTGAACTGCAATTAGATAATCTAATTTAAATGTAAATTAGTAAAATTAATTAGTTCAGTTTTTCAGATACCAATGTCTTAAAACATTAAGCTAATCTAATTGTGTGTAGTCAGTGTTTGAGGCCGGCCGAGGTTTCACCGACAGGCCGCCGGCCGGTGAGTCCGTAGGCCGGCCGGGCCGGCTACCGGCCTGGAGCAGTTTTCGGAGCAGCTATTATGACTGCTAAGATATTAATTTTCGGGTGTTATATTAGAAAAACGTAGTTTACGTGTACACTGATTGCATAAACCAGACAAAAACCAGATTAGTAGCTCATTTTAACCTTGGTTGCTCTAAATTGTAAATTTCTGACTGCTGATTGGTATCCCGGCCGGTGGCTGGACTGTCGGTCGGCCGGCCGGTAGCCGGCTGCTGGCTGGCCGGCGAGCGAAAGTCGTCGGCCGGCGGCCGGCCTCAAACACTAATTGTGTGCAATGAGCAATTGAAATTCTTCATGTTTATAAAATTTTAAATTTTTTCGAGGTTATAGTTATATGACATTATTTAAATGATTTAAATTTCCACTGAGGCTTAACAAATTCAAACTTAAGAACAGTCAATGTAGTTAATTTTAACGTATTTTCAGATTTTCTGTAACAGCATTTAGAGAGTGAACTGCTCAACATGAAAAGAAGTTATGCAAAACATTTCACTAAAATTGTATAACATTTTCCACCCGAAAACTGACCATTTCCAGCGCTTTGGCGCCCAAGGGCTGCTGATCGGTACAGTTCACAATGATCTGGTGCCAGAGGCAGCTGCTCTCAAACCAATTCCGTTTGAATTCCCGAATTTCCGTTTTCCGATTGCACTCCTGCAGGGACGGCGACTGCAATTCCTCTGCGCTGCAGTCCGCAGCCATTTCGTGAGCCCGTTGGAAACAGTCGCCCACCACATCTGCACAGCCGGGCCAATGAAAATCCGGGATCAGTTGTTCCAAGTTGACGCATTCCGGCTGAAATTGGGGAAATTCACGGAAATTCTGGATTCGAATTTCGAAAGACGCAACGAATATTAATTTCTATTGTTAGATATGAGCAACTTACATGTGTGCTTCGAAAGGTTGAAATCCGCGTATTAAGGGGGGGGGGTCGCAAATGGGTCCGCAAAATAAGACAAGTGCGTTTTGCGTAATATTGCTTATATCGTTCTGTAGAGCCCTTCAAAGGTGACATCGACATGTGTTGAACATAGGAAAATGAAAAAGTTAGATTTAAAGGTTTGTGTCCAAAAATTTTTCACAGCATGAAAGATACAGCGCTACAACTTTGCACATATGTTTAGGACATATTGTAGAGTGCAGCGAGTTACTTTGATGCAATTCCATTCAACGACAGATTTAATACCTAATGTTCGTTCGCGTTCGGACTCCACAGGACCTTGAAGCGCCACCACCACCAGTGAGTCTGAACCTGAATAACTCTGGCACAGCTTGATTTCGAACTCCAATAGTTTGTCTTGTTTTTGAGAACATAATATGTAGCTATAATCTGTGTGAAAATATATAAGCGAAATCCGTGACTATCAATTTTGGACCAAAGCGACCCCACCCCTAAAGCTGGTGTTGCTGAGTGGTTAGAGTTCTCGACTGCGAACAAGCCAACTGGGTTCGATCCCCGCCCTGGGCACTATTCTTCAAATTTTTCAACCTTGATTCAACCTTTTCACGCTTTTATTCATTTGCGTTCCACTTTCCACCCAGATAGAATTGTTGTGAGCCTTTTGTACTTTAAATTATTGCTTAGACTGCGCTGGCATGCTTGCTTGCTGAATGCATTCTTGCTGAAACTATGATTTTAATTATTTTCAAAATTTAAATAAAAAAGAATTTAAATAAAATTAGTGTTCAATTTAAAGTCGAAAAAGTTTTGGAGGTTGGTTGACGAAAACTCGTAGCTTTTCAAAACAGGCAACGTCGGTTTCATTCACAAGTTTCACTGCAACTTTAATCCTCATTTTTTATGACAGAGATTAAAAAATAATTGTTTGTTATAAAAAATTTTTAAAAATGGCGGCAGAATCATTTGCATGTTGGCTTCGTTTGCAGTTCTTGATTGCACCAATATAGCAATTCCAGCCAATTATCCCTTTTGCGAGTCTGAAAAATAAATCTCCGACTTGTTTTTATTCTCCAACCATTTCTAATTTTCAATCCGCGTTAAGATCTTGTCATCTGCAGAAATTAATTAGAATTTACTGGAAATTTTTGACAGAATACTAAATCTCTGGGGTTTCAGAAAATTCAAAGCATATGTTGCTGACAATTCGATATAAGCCTATTAAAACTAAGTATAAATAAGTTAGGTAATTTTGTGCTCAACTAAGTTCAGTATTAGCTTCGTTTAGATTTAAAAGGTATAGAATGTTTCTCCAGCTAAAAATTTTAGCTCTATGCTTTTGCCTGTTCACCGGACTAAGCAGTGCCGGAATTTCGGTTTCCGTTAGATCTAACGGATTCGGTTTTGGTGGCGAAGAATACATCTCCTGTAGTCTTTGTCCGAATTCGGGTTTTAATACGTATTTACAGCTTTTGACCATGCGCTACAAGCCCGCATCCAAATACTGTTGCAAGATTATGAAGAGAAATATCTAGACGACCGAAGATTTATTGAAATTAAGAATATTAACTCAATTTTTTGATTGTAATGTTTTAGTTTATTGAAATAAATGTAATATGAATAATTTTTTCACATTCAGTCTGGAATATGGACTCCAGGGGCATTTTCAACAAAGGGCAGAGTAGAGTAGAATAGAGTTAAAACTAAGTGTTTTAACTCATTTTAACTCCACTCAAACTTGAGTTTCCCTCTTTTAACTCTTTCATGAAAAGGATCGAGTTAATTTTAACACTACTCTACCCTTTCTTGAAAAGGCTCCAGGAGTACAGGACGAAGACAGACGAAACTGTGCCTAACTTTCAGAAAAAAACCGTTTTATTTTACCTTTCCACCCACCTCCAAACGATTCGATACAGGCTTTTTAGTTTTGAAATTTAAAGTTTTCCTAAGGGGACCAAGCGGAAACCGAAACGTTTTCACTGAACGCAATGAATGAATCCGGTTTCAATCCTGCTTTTTGTTAGCTCTGTATATCATCCAACGTTTGAACCTTAACATGGAAACAAATTATTATTTATTTAACAAATATATATACTTTAAAAGGATAAAAAACTTTACTTAATCAATGAGTTTTTGAGGTCAGGAAGACAAAGTTTCGATCACTTCATGCAAAGATATATCTTCTAATTTTTCAACCAGCCTTTTCTATCCCTGTCTCATATAACATTTTATCCATTGTCACAAAAAATTAAATCTAAATTAAAAATTCAAATTCTAACCACAGCTCGATATCCACGGGGGTCCGAAATATCGACCGTGTCAACCAATTCCCCGTTTAATCGCAGTGCGAAAAACAGCAACAGCGCTGTCTGGATGCAAACCATGACGGCAGAAATAAATTATGGCGTCCGTTTTAGGCGAAAAGTTTTGCAGCATTTGATGGAAGTAAATAACTTGCTGAAGTTAAATAATATTTTCCGACTTTCGCAATTCACGTAAACAAGATTTTACCGACTAGGAAGCAGCTGTTAAGAGTCGACTTTATCATAAAACTTTAAAGTTGGAGTTTTTGTGTCCATTATCGCAGCTTTAAAAGCTTTTTAAGCCTAAAAGTGAGACTTGTTTACGTGCTTTGGGAACGTACCTACAGCAGGTTTAAAACTTGAATTTCTAGCTAGACGCTTGTGTAGAAATCCGGGTCTGGAGTTAAATATAGACAATAATTGTTTTGGCCACTCTTAATCAACATTTGGCACCAGAATTGGCTTGTTTCTCCGAGAAAAGTTTATGCAAGAGATCATAAATATGTAGATGACTTCTTACCTGCAACGCGCCTGGTACAAGATGGCACGAGTTTTCGCACAGTTTAGGAGGTTGAAGGAAAAAAGCAAGGTTTTTGTTGGAGCCCTTTGAGGTTTGAAAACTGAATTAATTTGGACTGGGACTTGTTTTCACTGCGCGCGCAGAACCAATATCACAAAATCCCTGTAGATATTTCAAAGGGTGCGGGCGGACATGGAAGTTATGTGCCCTATCTCTTCTCCTTCTGGCTCCGTGGTGAAGGGGCAGCATTCCTGTTTCTACAGATGGCAAGGTCTGCGGTTCGATTTCCGGCGGAACCAAAATTATTACCCAGAGGGGCTAAACTCACCACCACAACCTTTCAAGTCACCCAAGTACTATGGTAGATAGATACATAGAAATGGTGATTTTCTTTACAGATCAGTTTTTAGCCCCGTATAATTTAATCTTTTCGTACAGGACCCTGCGAGTCCAGGGTTTTTTGGTTTTCGGATTTGCGTCAACCTTGCGTCCCGCTAAATTTAAGTTGCGTCCCGTTAAGAAATTTTGCGTCCAGGCAGAAATCTTGTTTTAGCGTGTTTTTAGTGCAAAAATTGTTTTATTTATAAAAATTTCGATAATTTCTTTAGTGCAAAGCTATTTAGACTATTTAGAAAGCTGATGCTGCTTAACGGTAATGCACGATTACATGATTACCTACCAAGAATATAGATGCGTCCAAAATACACGACGGGGAGTCTGGGGGGAGGAGCCCCCAGCAGTTGAAGAATTTTTTGAAATTACAGAATAATCCGTAATGGAAATGTTTAAAAAGATTGTATTTGGCGTCTGTTGCAGAACTTAGTAATTTTCGATATATATATTATTGACATACATTATTCCGATATTTCAATGTTAGTTAAACTAATTAAAGTATTAAAAATTTATGAAATATTTAGGAATATCATTGAGAAGAAAGGTAGCAAACATTAAAACATACATTCGGTTTCGCAAACTTTGACAACTGGTGATCCTTAATAGCAGGATTATTGCAAATGAGCACCGGGGGGTCTGGGGGGCGGAGCCCCCCAAAAGTTGGAGATTTTTCGAAATTACGGATTAAATCCATTGTGGAAATGTTTAAAAAGATTATTTGGCAACTGTTACATCTATTCTAACTAAAGCTCCTAACGCTAATGCATTTTTTGTGTTAATTGCATCTGTGAATTCTTGAATTTTGAATAAAGTCAGTATAAAGTCAATAGAGAAGCGTGTATGCTCCGTGCAGCGTTATTCAACTGCAAAACAGTGAAGCATTTGTAAATATTATTAACGTTAGTTACAATAAATTGATAGTGAATTGCTCGTATATACATAGGTCTTTTGTATTTGAAAATTTCAGAAAAATGGTAATCTTGCATTATTGCCATTTTTGTATTTTTTGCGAAAAATGTTTTTTTAGAAAAACCAAAAATTTTGGATATTCTGCTTCTGCTACTGTTACAAATTTTGTTAATTTCGGGGTTTTACTTTAGTACTAATCTTGATCCTGCCTGACCTGATAAATGAGAACAATATAAATGTATAAATATATATCAATGTATATAAATGCACCTAGTAATCTCTATGTATTTATTGACGTGAAATTCATGAGTTCGAAAAGATCTGATATATATGGATGCAGGTGGACAACAACTTAACAAATAACATTGAGTAACATTGAGACATGACCTTGCACCTTGGCATTCCATGACAAAGTGGGAATCAGCGGGGGTCTGGGGGCGGAGCCCCCAGGACCCAAAGAAATTTTTGGAAAAAACGGAAAAATTGGTACTGGAAACATTTAAAGTTTTTACTCTTACAAAAGTGAATTTTCTCCCGAAATAATGTTGCGTCTAGCTTGCGTCCCGCTAAAATTTCATTGCGTCCAGATAAGAAACTTTGCGTCCAGACGCACATCTGGACACAAAAAAACCCTGCCTGCGACCAATAGGCTCAAAGTCAGACAGGCTCAATTGGTAAAGCGTCGGTGTTGCAAACCAACTGTTGTGGTTCGATAATCACCTCCGGCCAGCTGGGTCATACTGTAAGCGACAACATTCCTTCTTTCGATAATTATTTTGTATATCCCTCAGACCATGCAATAGCCAATCACATGCACATATAGCAAAGAACCAATGGATGAATAGAATAATGAAAGAACAAACGAAGCTATAAGATTGTCACTACAGCACCTCCGACCGGAAAAATTTAAGTCTGGGACAAGAGGTTAGGGTACAAACTTTATTATTAATTGAAAATCAAATGTGAAAGTCTTCTCTGTTTTTGCAAGTCTTTTGATTTGCATTCGCATGATTATTACTAAAGCTATCACTAAGTTGCAGGGACTGTTTGGTATATATTTCAATGCTCGAATCAGACTTGACAAATCGTGCGAATTGTTAAGCGAACTGTTGAAAAAACAATGCAGTTTATAGCTCTGGTCATGCAGAAACAAGCAGTTTTCATAAATACGTCTATAAATATTTGAAAGGGTCTCTTACAGTTGGTTTTGTCATGCCGATGAATTTGTGCGAACCAGTTCAGGCAGGAATCTCGACTGTTGCTAATTTAGTGCTCAGTTTAGCTTAGTTACAAGAATTTTTTCATGGCCAAGCACCTTTGGTGCCGTTTAGAAGATTAGGTTTACTCTTGTAGTGCTTTCTGGGCTAGTGAGTTTAAGGAAACTAACTTAATTCTAAGGGCGTTTTCAAGAATGAAAAGATCGAGGAATATATAATTTTAACTCTACTCTATGTACCCTTTCTTGAAAAGGCCCTGAGACGGAGTAAACAATGCGTATTTTAATGTGCAGAACCTCCTGTATCACCTGGTAAAAGGCTTTTCAGGCGACCAACTATAGCCGGTCCTCGATTCGTTTGAATGTTGCGCTCGAACAGGTCCCGAAAATTTCAGAATTTTCGTTGTCGGCGGAAAGCTACAGAACTCCACAGTTCTCTCTGGCGTGGAAATATTCTCACTAAATTGGGTAAACATGTTGGAGAAGAAAGGAGCAAATGATTCCGGACTGTCAACCGGTATTACTGGTCTCTGCTCTGGAAAATAAGATGTCGAAATTTGCCACTTAGACCATATGGCCCATCCGGCATTACAGGGTTAAAAACAGCTTTATTTGCGGCCCCAAAACAATTCGGGCTAAGCCTGGGCACGGGTTCACCCGGTGATACCCGAAGCACTATGTCGGGTAATTACGACACTACCCGCTGTCGACACATCGTGCAAAATTAAAAAATTTACCTCGGCACGAAGAGCTCGAAAGCTGTGCAGGCTAGCGCCAAGTTCCATGCCCATGTATGAATGTATAAAGGGGTGGGGGCATGAAAAAGTAGGCCGCTCTTTCCAATCTTTTCCTAGGCTAAACCCTAAGCAAACAAACAAGTTTTACTTCCACAGAAATAATATATAGCGAAAAATATATAGCACCAATCAACATCTGTGCTGGATATTAATTGTATAGCAAGAGACAGAATAGGCATTGAGCACTGATTTGCATTTTCAAGACATTATACGTATCCCTTCCAGATTCTGAAGCTCCACATTAACCAGCCCGAACCCAGAAATATATAAATGTAGACTTGCGACTTTGTATGTTTCAAACTAGGCTGAATTCACTCACACAACTCAGATGGGGGAGGGGAAAAAACCGAGGTAACTTTTCGACCATATCTGATTTTGCTTATTTTTACACATTTTATCCCAAATAGAATCAGTTTAGGTAAAATTGTTTTACGGCTGTTGAGTACCACCGCCAAACAGAGGTCTAGCACGTGTTAAGCATAGGAAACCAAAAAATGACAACAATAATACTCATTATCTTAGCCGACAACTCTTGGCGAAATGTGGCAAGGCTGGTTGGAAGGAGGGCAGGTGGCACCAAATTTAGAATTTGACAGTAAAGTTTTCCTTTGCAGTCAAATCAGTGTCTGTCCAGACTACCAATCTTTAATATAAACCAAGTTTTAGGCTCTAGGCCTTGAATAAGAAGTGGTAATGGGTCAATGACTGCATTACACTTGTGAATATGTTACATGAAACAGTCGCCGAAACGGATCAAACTGAACTCATTATGCTATAGGTAGTCATAATCTCCCTCACATTGGTTTAGGTTACAAGAAAATAAGCACTCCCCCCCACTTAATTTATGTCAACAAAAATACGATGCTACAATATTGACAGTCACAAGCGTAAACAAAAAAACTTGAACAGTAGCATGGAATATGTAGGCACACACAGAGCAAAGATAGCAAGACTTCACCGAACAACGGATGATATGCAGCATTATGTGAGAATGGCAAAAATGAGAAAACTTCACAAGCTCAACAGGATAAATCACTGTACAAACAAACGACAACAACAAAAACAAGAGTGAGGGAAGGCAAACCAACATGGAAGAAAAAGCAACAACGACACACGACACACAAAGTCTACAAGAAAGGTTAACGATGTTAAACATAACAATGCTTACAGTACTGCCAAACCCAACAGTACAACGGGACATAGAAATACGTAACACTTTAAACACTTAAATGTAGCATAGCACAAGGCACATCAGAGCAAGGCAGTACAGAACCCGCGGCAACTTAGACAAAATTAAATCGGAAACTTCGAAGTATACATACATGTCATGACACGCAATAAAACTCTACGTATATCTAAGTGGACTTTGTAGCTTAGCTGAAACAACAATTGAATCACTTTAACTTACCATCTGCACAGGTGTGGATGACAAAAAATCGGGGAATGCTAACAGAAGTCCGTAAATCGGCCACATTAGGGGCCCGTTGCATAAAAGTTATTACGAATATAAGTTATTAGTGAATAGCTGATTAGTGTTTAGAACTACGTATTAATGAGCAAAACTATTTATAGAACCTACATGTTTTGAAGCGTTTGGTATTGTTTTTGTAGGTAACGATTTAGCTAATTTAAAAAAAAATTAGCGAAAATTTTCAATAACCTTCGTTTACCGAATCATAATGGTAGCAATTATTAACGAAAACGTGAATTTTTCAGATTTTCCAGCTAAGTTAACACAGCCGGAATTTCTACTGTACATTTGATTAAATTTCAATATTCAGTTCACTTGAGTATCTAGAAAGTTACAGAACGAAACATAACACATCCCTAACTTCAGTTATTTTCAATAAAACTTCTACACTGATCAGCTAATCACTAATAATTTATTATTAATAACTTTTATGCAACGGGCGTCTGATGTAGTCATCATTCGAGGTGACACTCCTGGCTTTTGCTGTAAATCCAAGGGTCAGCGCCGGCACCCCAAGTCCAGCTGTGACAGGATGAGCAAAAATGCTCCACGGGCAAAAATATTCCCAATGACTATTGTAATCCAATTTTAAGTGATTCTTTGCAGGCTTAGACCGCATTGGGCACATTTTGTGTAAAACTTGCTAATTTTATTCAATATTTTAATATCTGAAAAGTGCATCGCCGGAAGGGTAACCTTGGTGCGAAGTCCACTAATAACAACGGATATATACCAATAAAGCGTTAGACCAGAAATACCAAATCAAAATTATATTATATAAACCGCTGTCACAAATCAATCTAGGTAGCACAAAAAGGCGAAATGGAAAAAAATAACAGAAACAAGGTTAAGTTTACCACCCAGTATGTATATAGTCAGACATAGGCCCCAATACTTGGCGTGTCGGTTTGTATTGGCCCCAAATATTAACGCACAAGACACCATATCCCCTGCTGCATTGGGGCTCCACCAGCTGACCATTTTTATCCCCAAAATTTCGCCGCTGTTCGGGTAAAAATGGCAGGGACCCATCAAAACACAAACTGCTGCAATGTGGGGGGTTTTAATGCATTTAGAGCGCTTAAAAGCACCGAATTAGCTTGAAAACGTTTGAAATTAGTCAAAACTGGTTATTTTGCTTATGAAACCTGATCGGGTGATGCTGCACAATTTTTGAACTTTTCAAATCGAGAAATATCGTTATCAATTCATTATAACTTTGGTTTTATTGACTAAATATACTAAAGTTAATGCGCAATTTTACCTGGAAGCATCAAATCAACTCCAGCGCCAATATTTGGGGTGATCTTTTATACCACAAGCCATTTTTTAACCATTTTGTCGTGTAAAAACGTCGACTTTTTATTAATTTGTGAACCTGTGTGCTAGAGCAGTTGGAGGCTTAAGTCGAAATAGTTTTTTCCCGGGTCTCACCAACTGGTCTAAATGATGCGAGGTCTTTATTCGAGATAGATCGCACCAACAATCCCCCTCTGGTAAACTCGATTCAAAATAAGATTCAAAATTCCAAAAATTCAAATTCAGAAAACAAAACAGTCCAATTTCGAAGGCGATACTTATACAAAAGACGTAGTGCATAAACGTAGCACATTAAAGCCATTGTATAACCTCATTCCTACCGCTACATTCGCAGACCACTAGTGATACTAAAAGTTCAAAACATTTTCTACAACACCACCGGCTAAATTCGACTCATTGCAACAGACAGACAAAAATGGTGAGTCCAGGCGGGCTGCGTGGGGGGCGACTACTTCACCAATTCCCACTCAATATATCGATCACTGGTAAGACCCCCGGCCAAAGTGAATCGATAATAGTTGGTGGTTAGGATTTCCTCCTCGTTCGAAAACTTCGTCAAAAGAGTGGCATTAGGCGGATCGTTCAGATCGAATCCCGGGCGATAGGGCACAATTCGATGAACGGGCCGACGCTGAACCAGAAAATCGGATGATGGTTGGGCGGTGGACTTAGACAGCAAACCCTGAATATGACTATTGAATAGATCAGAAAAATCAAACATAGAATCACAGCAGGTGAACGACCCGATCTGAAAACAACGATACATTTCCCGTAAAACGGATTTCATGCCGCCAGGACTGGCTTTCAACTGATCGACACTTGACTTCTGAACCATGAGTGAGTGGTCGCGCTTGTAGCCTCCCAACTCATACCAGGTCATAAAATTGGTGATCAGGCAGGAATGGGGATTTTCCCGAGCCAAAAGGGGTCCCCAGGACCGAAGGATCGGCACCAGACCCAGATAATTCTCATCGCAAATGTTGGACACATCGATTCGATCAAAAGCCGATCCTTCGGAGAGCAACACTGGTGCCAACTCCTCCGCAGGACGACAGAAGAATCGAAACGAGATCGGCAACCGCTCCATCGTTTGAACCATCCGTTCCAGACGACTCCGAATATAGAAAAACAGGCGACCGTAGAGATCATTTTCGGGGAGTCCTTTCGAATCGCCAAACGCCATCACCCGCTCCATATCCCAACCATAGAGTGGTTCGGACGAATCCCTCAGAGCAAATCGGCCCGACTTTGGGTCCAGGAGGAACTTATTGGGAGCATTGTAGTGACAGGTGGTCATCCCAAAGGGCAACAGGAGTCCACGTTGACGAAATTCGTCCCAACTAACTCGATGCCATGGTTTAAGCCTAAAAGAAGATAACGCAATTTTAACAAGAAACAAAAATGCTCCTCTGGAGCATGAAAAAAGTAATATGGGTGATGGTGAGGTTGCAAAATCAAGAGAGGACTAGTTTTTAAAATGCTCAATATGGGGCTAGGTTAAAAAATAGAAGAGGACTAGGTTGTGAGCGAATTAATATGGGCACAGCTTCGCCGAACAACCCATATTCGCGGTTTGTAAATGTAAATTATTATGCATATCCACGATACATTTGGTTTATAGTTCATAAATAACCTACAGCTACGGTATGTGGTCGAGCTTTATTCGAACTTTTATTTCAGCAATCGTTTTCTTCGATAAGTGCTTTATACTAACCTGCGCAATTTACGTATCCATTTATACGGAAAATTTATGTTCAAGAATAGTTTAGGACTCTCCCACGATCTTCTATTTCCTCCTGACTTGGACCAATAGCTTTAACATCATATCCTTAGACCTCTCCTAGTAGTAGAGCCTGCGGTAGTTCAACACAACAAAATGATGATAATTTACGTATATATTCCTAGCAGCTAGTCTAACAGTACATGCAAACAGCTATATTCGATGAGTATTCAACTGCTTAAATTTTTTATTGACTGACATTGATAGCTCTAAGCTAAGACGAAACGTGAAATCCCGCGAATATGGGTTGTTCGGCGAAGCTGTGCCCATATTAATTCGCTCACAACCTAGTCCTCTTCTATTTTTTAACCTAGCCCCATATTGAGCATTTTAAAAACTAGTCCTCTCTTGATTTTGCAACCTCACCATCACCCATATTACTTTTTTCATGCTCCAGAGGAGCATTTTTGTTTCTTGTCCTTCTGTCCTTTTAAAGATTCTCCTCCAAGTGTCTAATGCATCAGGGCATTACGCCATTTGTGTAAGCATATAAACTATACACAACCTGCAAATCAGGCTCAGCAAGCCATGACAGCAGTGATCCAGTTAACAATAATTTCAGCCATTTAAATATAAGCGCTGACTAAAGACATAGGCATTTTTTGAGTGCCATTCGAAGAGAACGAACGGTAACTCTAAATCCGGTTCATCCCAAAACGCTGTTTTAGGCCGTTTGACAAGTGGTCAATAGGCCCCGTAGGCTGTAGTGACCAGTGGTCACTTCCGTCGGTTTCGGCGATATGCCCATGGAAACGAGAGTAGTCGATTTACTAGATATGCCCCCTACCAAAACACCAAAGCGCAGTTTTAGGCCGTTTGACCAGTGGTCAATAGGCCCCGTAGGCTGTAGTGACCAGTGGTCACTTCCGTCGGTTTCGGCGATATGCCCATTGAAACGAGCGTAGTCGATTTACTATACATGCCCCCGCCCAAAATGCCGAAAAACGCAGTTTTAGGCCGTTTGACCAGTGGTCAATAGGCCCCATAGGCTGTAGTGACCAGTGGTCACTTCCGTCGGTTTCGGCGATATGCCCATTAAAACGAGCGTAGTCGATTTACTATATATGCCCCCTACCAAAACGCCAAAGCGCAGTTTTAGACCGTTTGACCAGTGGTCAATAGGCCCCGTAGGCTGTAGTGACCAGTGGTCACTTCCGTCGGTTTCGGCGATATGCCCATTGAAACGAGCGTAATCGATTTACTATATATGCCCCCGCCCAAAATGCCGAAAAACGCAGTTTTAGGCCGTGTGACCAGTGGTCAATAGGCCCCATAGGCTGTAGTGACCAGTGGTCACTTCCGTCGATTTCGGCGATATTCCTATTTAAACGAGCGTAGTCGATTTACTATACATGCCCCCTCCCAAAATGCCGAAAAACGCAGTTTTAGGCCGTTTGACCAGTGGTCAATAGGCCCCATAGGCTGTAGTGACCAGTGGTCACTTCCGTCGGTTTCGGCGATATGCCCATTGAAACGAGCGTAGTCGATTTACTATACATGCCCCCGCCCAAAATGCCGACAAACGCAGTTTTAGGCCGTTTGACCAGTGGTCAATAGGCCCCGTAGGCTGTAGTGACCAGTGGTCACTTCCGTTGGTTTCGGCGATATGCCCATTGAAACGAGCATAGTCGATTTACTATATATGCCGCCGACCAAAACGCCGAAAAATGCTGTTTATAGTGAGTTTTCCCAACTTTGACCCTGGGCGAGGAACCACGGGAGCCATGCTGACCAGTGGTCACTTCGGGCGGTATCGGCAGTATGCTCATCGTTTTCAGCGACCCCGATTTACTATATATGCGGACCACTCCGAGGCCGAAAAACGCCATTTTTAGTGACTTTTAGGCCATTTCTTGTAAAAGTGGGACTTACGTTACTTTATGCACCCCTACTGGTAATTTTCAACAAAAGACACTAGACCTCTCCAGCTTCTACCCAGTTCTAGAAAAGTGTGACCAAAATTTGCGAAAAATAGCGAAAGTCCGACTTTGGGACCTTGGCACAGAGCCAAAATTGGCCAGGTGCCAAAATGACCAAAAAGGTAGCATGGGGGGATCCTGTCTACCAACATATAATAGTAGTATGGTGCCAAAATGCCCACATCGTTCCAACACTTAGCCGTAAAATGCATTTCCAATAAGCGTTATTCACCGAGAAAAAAAACAAACGCACGGTAACTATCGCCTAGTGCAAAAATTCGAAGTTTAGAATTCGAACCAAAAGTATGGTGGTACTTGTAGTACTACTCGAGTTGTTTACGATGGTAACCTTTTTACCACCCCCGGACCTCTAATTAGCTGGCACCAGGCCAACACGATCTCCAGGGGGCCGCGCAGACGCCTTTTTACCCATATTATGTAGGGGCGCTATCGCGCCCCTACATAAAAAGACTAATGACTAAAAATAGTATATTGTTGAAATGAAGTCTGTCACAAAAATATGTGTAGAGACTAGAGAACTGTAATCATCATATACATAATTTAATATTCATCGTGAGGGAAAACATTATGCTTTCAGAATCCACACTGTGAGAGCAAAATGTTTATAAAATTCAATGATTCGGTTTTATCAAATTCGCTAAAAGAGTATTTTTTCGGCCCGACATCAAGTAGTGTTAGGAGGAGGGTTGGTGTTTTCCGGAAAAGAAGATTGCCGGGTTTTTTCCGGTTTCTCCATTTTTTCCGAACACCAGGAAATTACATAGTGTGCTAAAAGTTACAATATTTCATGTTTCTGCATGCATAAAAGCACTTTTCATGATATATTTGATAGCCCCACACTGGGCTTTTTCTAGGCGAAAAAAAGTTGGGGGTGGGGAAGTGAGGGGAATCCAAAGTGACCTAAAATTGCCAAAAATGCAGTAAAAATAGCCTGTTTTCTACACATATATACTGCTATAACTATGCTAAAACGTGCTCAAAAAATTAAGACTGAGTACCAAAATAGAAGACTTTTGACCAAAAATCCTTAGAATTTGACAGTTCCTGGGCACCTTATAGTGGAGGGGGGGGGGGCAAAAAAGGGGGTGGGGGCCCCCGCTACCCATTGAAAAAAGCTCAGCACAGGGGTAGTGCAAATTACACACTTACAAAGGTTCCAGTATTTACTACAGCAATCAAATATTTTACGCAGATGATACTGCAAAGCAAATTACAAGTGAGTTATCTTATAACTTGGCGGTCCCCCCACAAGACCTGGTCAACGGTTTTCGTAGCACTTCGTAAAAATCCACACTTCGTAAAGTAAACAATTCCAAATGTTTTAAAATTTTTTGGTTGAACACTCCACCGTTAAGAAATATTGGCTCTACCCGACTAACGCACCTATTTCTACATTCCATGGAAAAAAATCTTAAATCCCAGGATTAGCTCAAATTCATGAATACCGTCTTATTACCTCATTAAACATTATATTTGATAGTTGCTTAATGTTCCGATTTTGCATATAAATTAGCTTTCAGAACATGTTCCGAATATTTTCCGTTTTTTTCCGAAGCTTTGAAAAAACCCAAATACAATTTCGTCAGATTTAACATACCCCCACCTACTACGACCTGCGGAAAAGTTTGGAAATAGTGCAAAATCAACGGGAAAGTTCAGAAAACATATCAATTCGCTGTAAACATCGTAAAAATAACACATGAATATTTTCCCGTTTTTCCACCCCATCGAAAAAAATGGAAAAAAACGGAAAAACTTTTCCAGTCCTTTTTTTCTTCGCCCATGCCTAGTTAGGAGCGTTACTTTACGTGCAACATTTGCTTCAAATCAGTCTCTGTACATGATATGAAACGAAATGAAATTTCACACGTTGGCTTTTTAAGGTGGTTGTAGCCTTTTGTGCAATAATCTTTGAAACACTTTAACTTTCGCAAATATGCGCCTTCCCACTCCAGAAATCGGTTCCCCCCAGACTTGAGTCAGCTTCCCGGGAATCGGGCCTTCCCCCCAGAACCCAGAAGTGTCAGGAAAAATGGGCTTTGAGGGTAAATCTTCAAAAACATTTAGCGGTCTTCGCTGGATTTTTAAGTTTTTTTAAACAATTTTAAGATTAAATTTAGGTAAAAACTTGGGATCAAGTAAACAATTTCCCCCCCCCCCCCAAATTCCCAAGTAAACTATCTCCCCCCCAACGCTTTATCTCACTCAAAACTTGAGATCCAATTGGTTAAAACTTTGTGTGCGTGCATTCCAACACATGTCTGATTGATTGGTCACAAAATTTTAAATTTTTAAGTTTTTTAAGGGGGGACACCAAGGGGAACCAAAAATGTTTTGTCTTCGATTTTGCTGAAAAGTTGTATATAGGGGTTTTCTGTGTCGTAGAACTCGAATCTGAAGTCAGTTTTTCGATTCAGCTTTTCGTTAGTTCAGTGTAAGCTAAAGTAGTAAGCTTAAAATGTAAGCTTATACTGAACTGAGAAAGAGCTGAATCGAAAAACGGACTTCAGATTCGTGTTCAACGACACAGAAAACCCCTATATATATACAATTTTTCAGCAAAATCGGAGACAAAACATTTTTTGGCTCCCCTTGGCCACCCCTTAAAAAACTTAAAAATTTAAAATGTTTAAAATTTCAAAATTTTGTGACTAATCAAGCAAATATATGTTGCAATGCACTCACAAGCTAAACTGGTCAAGTTTTGAAAAAGTTAGCATCAAGTAAACTATCTTCCCCCCAATTGAGGCTGGGGGAGACTGTTTACTTGATCCAAAACATGTTGTTCAAGTATATACGTTATGTGAAATAATTAGTTGTGTGTTAAACGTATTATCAGTTTTACATTTATACTATTAACGCGTGGCTTCTACATAATATGTAGTAAGAGACTGCTCGACGATATATTAGCTCAGAACATAGCTGCGTTTTTAAAGCATTTTTCGAATAAATTTCCTCCCAGCCTGAGTCTACGTACAACATACACGCGGACGACTACATATATACGGTACATTTCACGGAAAGAGTGCCAGTTGGAGAAGTTTTAAAAATTGGAGAAATATCGCCAACATTGGTGATTTTCGCCAAAGTTGAAGTAAAGTCCAAACAGAATTGGCGAAAAGCCATTGTAAAACCTTTTTCCTGAATAATTTCATACATAATACTTTTTCGCCAATATTGGCGAAAAGTCCGGACTGAGTGGAAGAATAAATTTGCCCAGTCAGTCCGGACTTTTCGCCAATATTGGCGAAAAAGTATGAAATTATTCAGGAAAAAGGTTTTTACAATGGCTTTTCGCCAATTCTGTTTGGACTTTACTTCAACTTTGGCAAAAATCGCCATTAGTTGGCGATATTTCTCCAATTGTTAAAACTTCTCCAACTGGCACTCTTTCCGTGAAATGTACCGTACTTACTGAAATCGAAATCTATCTCTATAGTCTTGGCGCCGTGGACTCAGCATAACCTCCTTTCGATGAGTCAAACAGGACTGAAAATCCGCACCCCGAAGATACATCAGGCTAAGCGTTTCCATTATGTGCTTAGAGTCTATCACTCTAAGCACACATTTCCCGTAGTCCATGTTGAACATAGAACCATAGTTAATTCCCTCACGTCGCGATTCCTCCAGAAACAGATTATCAAGTAGCCACTCGAGCAACAAATACTGCGGTCCTGTTAGACTGATGGAGTACCAGAGTGAAATGACCAAATCGATGACATCGGCCCCATAGCGAGCCAACAAAAGAAGCATCAGAAAATTTTTGGCCATGATCACATCTGCGCGATCGTTCAGAAGGATCTCCACGGGACCCGAAACCTGATCCGGCGGAAAGGCTGCCAGAGTTTCCACCAGATGACGCAGATCCCCGGAGGCCGGAAAGGCCAGTCGCATCGGTCCAGACCAGCCTGCCTGGGACTCCAGCTCATTTCTGGACCAATTAATCACATCCCGAGCCGGTACATTTCCCCAAAGATGATAGAAGCCTCCAAATGAAACCGAGATTGCCGGACCCGGCTTTTCAAACTCTGCTACGCGACCTTCCCGGACCCAACCGGGTTCCCAGGGATCCAGCACCCGCTGGCGACAGACAGACTTGTGCTGAGTCCAGTGCTCCGTTTGACACTCTTTGGAACAGTAGGCAACCAAATGACATCGACTGCAAGTCTTCGTTCCTTAAATAAACAACATCAGCAAAAAAAGTTTTGAAGTTACCTTATAAGAATTCAAAGAAGGCCTATTTCTACTGCCGGGAGGGTGGAAGGCACATTAGACGTTTTAAATCTTGTCCTTGACATATTTAAATGTTGACCATCATAGCTCATATTGCATTTTACATGCGACTGCAAGGAGCATTTTTCCTACTTGTCCTTCTTCCAATTTTTGGGAGCGCTGCCTTATTAAGGTTCCGAAACCCCGAAAAACGCTGTTTTAAGTGGTATACGTATATGACCAATTCGCATGTACAATAACATTTGTATGCAAAATCATAGCCTTCCAGCTATCTCCAGTAGCTGGAACCAGTAACTGGTTCAACGTTATACCAGTTGAACCAGATCTGGCCAGCCATGCGTTGGATCACCAAAGTAGCACCACCAGTGAATTCCCCATGCCCAATAACCTTTGTATGCAATTTTTCAGCCTTCCAGCTATCTAAAGTAGCTTGAACCAGGAACTGGTTCAACGTTGAACTAGGCGAGATACGGTGTCGGCACAATGCTGATCGTGTTCAGCGACCCCGATTTACTATATATGGGTCCCATCCCAAGGCCGAAAAGCGCTGTTTTAAATGGTTTATGGACCAATTTCTTTGTTGACAGCTTAAACTTGGGGCTGGTTCACTGTTGAACCAGCTGAACCAGATGAACCAGGCGAGAGGGGGCTTGGAACCACCTCCGGGGGAAATTCGATGGACATGGGCTCCATCAAATGGAGATCCCACGGTGTCCCCTAGCATCCGTCTGGCCAAACGGCGCTAATGGGTTCCAACTCCCGGGGGCATGACTCATATTCTTAATCCTTAAATTATGCTGCCGAGCTGAACCTATCCTGGTCTTTCCGGATGATCTGGCCTAGAAGTGTGCTGGATTGAGGGTTGTCAGTTGTGCCGAATCAGCCATTCCTTAAATTGTGCTGCCGAGCGGTTGGTCCCGGTACTTCTATATCCTGGTCTTTCCGGATGTCCTGGACGCAACCTGCGAAGACGTGTGTTGGTTTGGCGATTCTCCACATTGCTGAAGACCATGCACGATGGGCCCGGAATAGGAAGAAGAAGAACCAGGTGAGATACGGCGTTGGCAGTATGCTCATCGTGTTCAGCGACCCCGATTTACTATATATGGGTACCACCAAAAGGCCCAAAAAACGCTATTTTAGATGACTTTTTAGTTTTCGGACTTAGTGAAAATTTGCTAATTCCAAACGTTAAATGTTCCATTTTTGACGATCTGTAAAAATCGACCAAGAGCGAAATTCGGAAATCAAACATGAACTTGATTTGCACCCATATATAGATATTCAGTGGCGTAGCCAGAAAAAAAATTCGGGGGGGCACATCCAAAATTTTTTTAACATGTACCCAGGTTTTTCAAAATCGTTAATCGCTTGTTTCCGACTATTTTCGGATAACATAAACTAAGGTTATGACAACTGAGCTTTCTAAATTTTCGGAGGTACAATGCATACATGTACATAAATACAGCAGCTAAACGGGGGGTCTGGGGGGCAGAGCCCCCCAAAAGCCGGAGAATTTTTGAAAAATTGTAATAAAAGTCATAATGAAAACATTTAAAAGGATTATATAGACATTCAAATCGCATATATAAATACGGATAGTGCTATTTCAAATTCCTGTAAAATTCTCCTACTGAAACTATGCCATTCTGTTTTCTCATTTTGTAGACAACAATTTCCAGAAACTTGTTAGATTATAAGTGCAAAAGGTTAGCTCTTTAGACAAAATAGGCGGGGGTCTGGGGGCGGCAGCCCCCAGTTAAAAGACAGACCTTTTTAGAATATGGCATAATTGAAACCTATTTTTAGAGCACATTTTGCTAAAATTTTGGAAAATTTAACCGTGTAATTTGATGTGCAAATTAGATTTTTCTGAGTCGATTAATAAAATTCGCGCCTACGGCGCGAAAATTTTGTAAAATTTTCCCCGACACGGAAAATTTCCCGGGGGCAAATGAGTTTCGGGGGGAATTCCCCCCCCCCTGCCTACGCCCCTGTACATATTCAAAAATTAGTATAGAAAAATTTTTCCCATGGGTCGTTTGAAAAATCGGTGTGCGCAATGTCGACTTAAAAACGACCATAATGGCAAAAACGTCGATTGTTCCATTTTTGACCATCTGTAAAAATCGACCCAGAGAGGAATTCGGAAATCAAACATAAACTTGATCTGCAACCAGTATATAGGTAATCAAAAATTAGTATAGAAAAATTTTTCCTATGGGCCGTATGAAAAATCGGTGTGCGCACAAATCGCCTTATAAATGTCAAAAAGTGGTCGATTCAGAGAAAAAACCCCACTTTTTAAACTTGTATCAAAAAATCGATTTTTTCAAAGATCATTTTTTTCCGGGCAAGTTTGGTATCATTCGAAAGCTCTTGGCCTGGAGATTTCAAAAATGTAAACTTTAGCTCTCAACTCCCTACCGTTAATTAGTTATGGCTAATTAACAGTTTCCCAAAT
The DNA here is from genome assembly GCA_030248195.1 of Trissonchulus latispiculum. NCBI lineage: Eukaryota > Metazoa > Nematoda > Enoplea > Enoplida > Ironidae > Trissonchulus > Trissonchulus latispiculum. The sequence continues at coordinate 58,898 of JASAND010000108.1, read as the reverse complement.
CCGCAAAGTGCCTTTATAGCTCATATTATGAGGGGCGCTCCGCGCACCCTCAGGATAAATAAATGCACACTTAGGCACACACAGGTTGGTTCTAACCTTTGTTGGGACAAAAGCTGAGTGACGCGGCGTCGCTTTTGCAGCAGAGAAATACCGACAGCTCAGAGCAATCAGGAGCGGCTCCCAGCCTTTCCATGTCAATCATTTTCTCACGCTGGGCCTGGTACTGATCCAAAACCTCCTCGTAAATACCCTCAGCTCTGGACACATTCAAAACTTTCCCTGTAAAACTATTCCGCTGTTCATCCCACGACTGATACGTTTCCAGGAGACTTGATCCTTCTGCACCTGGTTCAGAATAATTCTGCAAAAGTGCAGGCGACCTTCTGGCATACTCGTTAATCGCATTCAGAACGGTGGCAACCTTTTCATCTTTTGATGTTGCAAGGCGAAGCTTCTGTTCAATCGCTTGGACCAAGGCATCAACCGACATAATACGAATGTCTACGCTGCAATAATAAAAAACTTGTGGGAACTCAGAAATTCCCAAAAATGGCCTAAAAACGCAGTTTACTGTATTTTAGCGCTTTGATGACACGGCTTGTTTTGTCGTTTCACGCGTTTTTACCCGGTTTCAAAGCTATTTAGAGCCATCATTTAAAATTTTTTAATATATATAAACGACATTTTTGAGAAAATTATGCTGACATTTTGGCTCCAAAAAGTGCTGGGGGGTTGCGGAAAGATGGGGGAAGGTAAGTCAAAAATTTTGGGAAGGGACAAGGGGTCGAAAATCTTGGGGATCTTCACCAGGGGGGGGGGGGTGCACACGAAAACTTTTCCTCGAAAAAATCGGAAAAAACCCAGAATAATATAGTATCAACTACAAATTTTTTCCCGATATTTTTCCGATTTTTTTCCGGATACCTGAAAAAACCGGAAAAATAACCGAATAAATTATCCTGGTTTTTTCCCGATTTTTTCCGATATTTTCTAATTTGGAAAAAAATCGGAATAATTTCGAAAAAAATCAGAATAAACTCAGAATAAATTGCTTTCTCAGTTTTTCCAAGAATTTTTCCGGTTTTTTTTGCATTTCCAATTGTTAGGTGTGACTGAGCATAATACGGGTGTCGATGTGTCGATCCTGAGGTCATATATATAGCCATGGGGAGAAAAGAAAACCCACACCTTTTTGGAGGAAAAAGACCACCCGCCTCATGGGTCATGGGTTGGAGCTATGAGCTCCAAACATACCAGCAGAAAGCACGACTCTTTCTAACCATGTGTGCAAAGATCAAGTCATTTGGTTAACTCATTTCATGACATTTAGAAAATGACACCTACTTTTTGGTCCAACCATCCCAAAATTTTGCAAATATCTGCAATGATGGCAACTCTAACTCTTTGCACGCAGCAAAAATTAGACTGATCCACTGCACCGTTAGTCTGGCACATTGCCAAACCCACCCAATTTTTTTTTAAAAAATTTTTAACGACCCATCGGAAACAATTGGAGACTATAGCACGTTACTATCGAGGATGTTGCTTCTTCCTATGCACAAGAAAGAACTTTCCATGGGAAAATAATGGTAAAATCAATCGAAAATTTGTGAAAAGAACCAAACATTCTCCTTCGTCGCATGTAAAACGGGATCAAGTCACCCAGGGGGGGGGAAATCAGAAACGCATTTTTATGCAATAAATTTGATATTTCTGTGCTCAGGATGACGAGACGAGTCGATTGGTACCAAAATTTTCCACTTTTAAAAATTTTGTTTGGCGACCTTTTCTTTGATCTTTACGTGTTAAAGGGCCCTAAGCCTAAGCCTTAGCCTCAGCCTAAGCCTGACACTAAGCCTAAGCCTCAGCCTAAGCCTAAGCCTCAGCCATGTGTTAAACATAGGCACTGATATACCCATAAAGTGTAGATTTGATTTTTCAGTGTCTGGGATTTCCCCCCCCCCTGGTTGACTCGTGCCTAAAATACATATTACATAGTACTCTCTATGCCAAGGTCCCCGGGGGTCCAAGTTGGGGATGTGGACTGTTGTTACAGGTATATAACTCCTCAGAAATTGCATAGTGTACTTAAAGAAAATACTCGTTAAAAGGGCGCCAAATCTGCTATAAACGTCGGCCAAATGCGAGCGCTTGCCGCTAAAAGAAGTTATCGGAACTTACACCTCCAGTTTCACCATGTCATGGGGGTACAAGGTAGTCTAAGTGGGCTGCCGTGCCCAGGCTAGACCCTTGGACTCCACCAAGTACCATGTAGTATTGGTCGGTTAAGGGCTATATATAGGCAATATTAGATTTGCCCTGCCTCTTCTCAACCAGTAGTAAAGAGGGTGGTTTTTTATTTGGGAACGCTGTTTTTTTGGGAATCGTTCCCAAAAAACACGAAAATTTGTTAATTACTCAGGATTGCCAGGGAGGCAGAGGCTAGGGGCTATAGGTGGGCATGTGTCGGACCGAGCCCTAGGCATATGCACCCTAGTTGGGCTGTCCCACGTCACCAGGGGCGCACCCATGGGGGGGGGGCGGCCGCCCCCCCCCCCCCTGTCTGGTTTCGAAGGTCAGAAAAATAAAGAAGCAGAAAGAAGAAAAAGGAGAAAAAACAAAAATTTTCGCGCCTTCGGCGCGAAGTTACCATTGTTTGTGTGTTTTGAGGGTACCATATGGGGCGGGGTGGGGTGGCTGGCTTTTAATTCTATACGTAGACTTTTCTTTCTGACGCTTGAGTTATAATAAATATATATATAGACATCAGCCGACAATGTTTTCAAATCATGGTTTTTCAGCATTATTTTATTGTGCGTACGCTTAACAGGGTTGCGAGTCTCCGTCTCGCCCTAAAGCAAAGACTTGGCGAGTCTCGGTCTCGTACCGAGACCAGAAAATTTTTGAAAACATCAAATTTCAGCAAAAAGTTTAATTATACAAGAACAAAAAGTGCTCCTTCGTCGCATGTAAAATACATATGAGTCTTCGTAGGCAGGTTGTACATAAACAAAAACTAGCCTGTGAAATACATATGAGTTCCGTAGGGAGGTTGTAAATTAAGGAAAACAAGTTGCAACCGCTTAACATATGAGCCTGTCCTACAACGAGGCTCATATTGGCGTATGTCATAATACGAATAATTTGCAGATTTACTTTTATATAAATACATACTGCATAAAGCTTTTCATTACAAATTATCCTTCATATATATAATGTTGATCAGTCATTATAGTGTGCATATGCTCAATACGGTACGCCATGAGGCGCTCTGACTCACAGCCAAGTGGGAACGCATTCTGCGTATGTATAATGTGAAAGTGTTTCGAGAATGCATTAGAGGTGTGCCATAGTGTTTCAGGAAACAGGTTGCATGCACAGTTCAGCTTGAGCAGTCGTAGTTCACTTCAGTCCTGGGCCATGACGTCTATTCATTTTTCCGTAATGTGGATGAAGCTGAGGTTCTTTAATGAGGCTTTAATGTGGAATGCACTGTGACGCCAATATGAGCCTCGTTGTAGGACAGGCTCATATGTTAAGCGGTTGCAACTTGTTTTCCTTAATTTACAACCTCCCTACGGAACTCATATGTATTTCACAGGCTAGTTTTTGTTTATGTACAACCTGCCTACGAAGACTCATATGTATTTTACATGCGACGAAGGAGCACTTTTTGTTCTTGTTTTCTATTATTTTATATATGTATGCTCATGAAGGTATGTATAGATATCTTTCAACGGTAGCAAGCAAACCAACCACAGCACTCCACAACCACTTTGAGCATGCAGTTCTATGACAAAAGTTGCTCAGCTCGCTCAGGGCTTTCATTTAGTACCAAATTTGACCAGTTTTGAAAAATTTCATTTTTGACCGAAAATCGCCAAGTCCCCCCCACCCCAGCACAGCACTCTACAGCCACTTTGAGCATGCAGTTCTATGACAAAAGTTGCTCAGCTCGCTCAGGGCTTTCATTTGGTACCAAATTTGACCACTTTTGAAAAATTTCATTTTTGACCGAAAATCGCCTAAGCCCCCCCCCACCCCAGCACAGCACTCTACAGCCACTTTGAGCATGCAGTTCTATGACAAAAGTTGCTCAGCTCGCTCAGGGCTTTCATTTAGTACCAAATTTGACCACTTTTGAAAAATTTCATTTTTGACCGAAAATCGCCTAAGAACCCACCCCACCCCACCACAGGGTTGGGAGTCTCGGTCTCGGTCTCGGTCTCGCCCAAAAGCCGAGACTTGGCCAGTCTCGGTCTCGCTCACCCAAAAGTCTCGGTCTCGGACCGAGACCGGAAATTTTTTAAAAACATCTAATTTCGGCAAAAATATTAAATGAATGTTACGAAAATTGACTAACGAGGTGCGGAAACCGTATGTTTATGTGTTAAAACCCCTAATACTAGATCTAAGCCTCAAAAACTGAAAGAAACTAAGTTTAAGCTAAAAATTGCTAGTCTCGGTCTCGGTCTCGGTACCCTGGTCTCGGTCTCGTTCTCGGTCTCGGTAAAATCTCGGTCTCGCCCAACCCTGCCCACCACAGCACTCTACAGCCACTTTGAGCATGCAGTTCTATGACAAAAGTTGCTCAGCTCGCTCAGGGCTTTCATTTGGTACCAAATTTGACCACTTTTGAAAAATTTCATTTTTGACCCCATGACCTCCCACCGACCTGACCCTCCAGATGGCAAAGTGGAACCAGCACAGCAAGATGGGTGGGTCAGACGGCAAAACGGATGCCACGAATGAGCTGGGCGCACCAGAAAACCCCTATAGACAATGTTTTGTCGGGCTATGTACAGTCCTATATGGTGTTCCCGGAAGTCGGTACCGACCGGACCCTCCAGACAGCAAAGTGGAACCAGCACAGCTAGATGGGTGGGTCAGACGGCAAAACGGACACCGGGAATGAGCTGGGCGCACCAGAAAACCCCTATAGACAAAGTTTGGAGAGGCAAAGTAAAGCCTACTATGGACCTCCGGGAAGCGGTTACCGACATGACCCCTCAGACGGTCAAGTGGAACCAGCCCAGCAACTTGGGTTACTCGAGCAGCAAAACTGATAGCGGGAATCGATTCTCCGTCCCAAAAAACCTTTGTATGCAAAATTTGAGCCACCCATGTAGCAAAATAAGCGAAAAAATTAAGTTCAAAGTTCGACCCAAAATTCACCAACTTTGGCCGGCCAGTACCGAAAAATTACGCACGAAGACGGAAAATCATATAGCATTTGAACGACCCCGATATGTGTACTGTTTAACCATATAGTCAGTATTGCCCCATATATAGCCCAATCTGACTTATTAAGGTGCTGGTTTCCTTTTGTGCAGTGCTTTTGTGATGATTCTTTGAAACGCTATAACTTTCGCAATTTTGGGAGTTGCAAAGAGCTTTATACATCGTTTTAAAGCTTATTATCTGGACATTCACATGAACTTACAGAACTGGCAAAATTATCAAAAAATAGCAGAAATTTTCTGACAAGCTGACATCTAACAGGATGAATATAGACCAAAAGTTTTTGAACATCGATTTCTCAAAACTGAAGAATCGGCCAAAAGTTCTTTTTGTGCCATGATATGAAGGACATATGGGCCGAGGGACGTATTTTTGGATTTGGCTCAGCAGGTCTTAACGGTCGAGAAAATAGGCCAAATGCACAGTAACACGAAATTTTGCAACTTCGCATTGAGTTTTCTTGCTACTCAATACGTTTTAGCCCAAACCAAGAAAAACGTCCCTCCGCAGAAGTGCGAATTTCGATTCTGCCGAAAATCTCTGGAATCCGTCGAGTAGTTTTTGAGAAATCGATGTTCGAAACAAAATAATCGCAGTTTTGCCAAAATGGTTTTTTGGCCAAATCTCTAGCTGAAAGCAATAAAGTCCGGCTAATAGGCATTCATAAAATGTGCATTTGGACGATGTATCGATTGAGTATAACTAAGCCAATTTTGTCCTAAACATGTGGCGGTAATTTTGAAAAAACTGATTTCTTCGAAAATGGCCACTTTTTGACCCTAAAAACAGTTTTTTGCTTATACTGACTTAACCACTGGAGACAGCTCAAAGGTTGTAAGAGCAAAAATGTTCATTTTCGAGTCCTCTTTCCAGCCATACCAACCAATCCCGTGTCTTGTCTGCCTACTGGGAGCTAAAGGCCAAAAACCAAAACTTTCTTATCTTTTGGCCTAAGAATACAGGACTGGTCCTAAAATGTTAAAGAGCACGGAAATAGGTTATTTCGTAAGTTTTAGCCCTTTGCGTAAAGGATTATAGCCGTAGGAGTAAAAAATACCCGAAAGGAAACCAGCACCTTAAGGCGCCTTTGAAGCATACTTTTTGGCCATTTTAGCGTTTTGGCCGACTTTGGCCCCCAGCCAAAAATTTTTTCCGGCCCTGGGAGGCATAAAAACTAGCTTATTTTCTTATTTGATTTGTACTACAAGAATATATATGGGTTTCATAGGCAAAAATTTTTCTATCTGTAGTTATTCAAGCTACAAAACCCCCTTATGAGACATCAAAAGCGAGAAACCGGAAAAAAACATCACTCTCGTAAGCGATTTTTGGCATAACTTTTTAACGGAAAGTGGTACGGGGATGAAACTTCGCACACATACTAAACTCGACACGTACAATTTTTTGCGCACATAATCTGCGCAGGATCTGCGCAGGAATCTGCGCAGCTTCTGCGCAGCCTTGTTTTACACGGTCATTCGACCATTTTCACTCATATTATAGGGGTCGCTACCGCGACCCCTATGATATGTTTTGAAAACTAGCTAACGAGGTACCGAAACCGTATGTTTATATCTTAAAAACTGCAAGAAACAAAGTTTAAGCCTAATATTGCTGGTCTCGGTCTCGGTAAAAACTCTGTCTCGCCCAACCATACCCACACTTTTTACAACATGCAATTTAAAAATGCACACACAAATACTCAGGTAAATTTTGCTTCCGCTAACCACAAAATGGCTCTAAAAAATTTCAAACTTCTGTAAATTTTAAAATGAGCTCTAGCTTTTAGCCGGGGGCTGCGCTGCCGCCCCCAGACCCCCGATACTTCCTATTTTTATCACAACTACGTTGCGTTGCTTAGTTTGAGTTAATGCCTTATCTGGAGAATCCAGGGTGCCAGCGAGAAGAGAAATACGATCGTTTGAAACGGCAAAAAGTGGTCAGAAAAAAAATGCTTTTATGTCAAAAATGTCAAAAATTCTCAACTTCTGGTGGGCTGCGCCCCCCAGACCCCCTGCTTTCACATTTCTAAGACTGATTAATCCTATTTAACTAGCTCAATCAAAGAAACCATCCAGCACATGTTTGTTCTCAAAGCATGTAAAACACGTGTAGAAATGAATAAAATTAAAAGGAAAAATTTCAACATTTGCGCCCCCCGCCCCCCCCCCCTGTCAGAAAACTCTGGGTGCGCCACTGCACGTCACCCTGCAAAAGTTTGGAGCAAAAAACTGTCAACTGGTTTTTTTTGAGAACACAATCGATACACAGTATAATTGTACATTTTATCAATGACTATTCGCTGGGATTCGTTGCTTTAAGCTAGAGATTTGACCGAAAAACCATTTTGGCAAAACTGCGATTATTTTGTTTTGATCATCGATTTCTCAAAATCTACCCAGTGCATTCGCGTGTTTTTGGCTGGATCGCATTAGCACTATTGCGGATTTGAGCTAAAACGTCTCCAGTTGCGAGAAAACCGACTATAAATTTAGTGTTACCGCACATTTGCCGGATTTTCTTGACCATTGAGACTTGTTCAACCAAATCCAAAAATTGACCCTCGGAACACAACACATGTCCTCTACAGTTGTCGGGGAAAATAAAACCAAGGTAGTCACTTTTGGGACTCTGCAAAACTACGCAGTGAGCAATCCGGCTATAAATTATTTTCTATCAAGCCCTGTCTTGACAATCATTCAGGTATATAAATCGCCTCTCTAGGTCCTGTCGTTAATTATATAGTAATTAACGGTTGGTTAGCCAGGTAAAAACCAATGGCGGGAAAAAATCGATGGGACAAAACCAACCCCAATATTCGGTCATGGTAACTCGTATTAGCGATTTTATGCATGCACCAGGTAAAATCGGCACCACTGACTTCATATCTGCAGTTATTTTTGCGATATTCCTTATACAGTATAGCTCAAAACAAAGTTAATTTTTTGCGAAGTTCGTAAACTCCGCGAACTGCGCGAAGCAAGCGATATTTCGCTAAATTAGAGAAGTTCGCGAAATCGTTAGCTAGCTAATTTGAGGGGTTTTCTCCATATCTACCAAAAATTTGAAAAAAATTTAAAATCTAATTTGGGAGTCAAGATTTGGTGCTTTCGCGAAGTTCGCCAAAGTTTAGCGAAGTTCGCATAATTTCGCGAAATTCGCCATGGTTTTAACGAATTTCGCGAAGATTTTAGCGAAGTTTAAAGGAACTGAATTTAAAGGAACTGAAAAATTTTCCTAAAAGCTAGGCTTACAATCGCTTTAAAACCCTGTAAAAATGCCTAAAACGATAAAAACGTCTTGTTTTGATGAAAAAACCTTGAAATACAGAAAATTTTGCGTTTTAGGCCATTTTTTGAATTTCCTGAGGTCCAAATTGGGGGGGGGGGGTTGGGGAGGGGTACTCCTTACACATTTCGACCGCCAAATTTTCAAGGTTTACCCTCCCCCAACCAAAATTTCCGGTGAAACTATGGCAAGGCTATGTATCCCCAATGCGCGTTCACTTAGCAGCCATTCAAGAGGTACGCAAATGCAAATGCTCGTGTACCTATACAAAATTCCGCGTACTTTCGCGTACCGCACCTCATTTTTCGTGTACCTTTTAAAAATACCTGGTACGCAACTGGAACTTTTGGCTGCTCGGTTCACAGTGTCACGTGACTGCATTAGCTAGCTAAACGCATCCAGGGGCGTATCACAACCATAGGTGTATTTACCGGGGTTGGGGGGGCATAGATGTGGGGCCGGGGGGCATACCTGAACGGGAGGTCAAATTTCACTGACCCTTGTGAAAGTAAATTTCGGTACCCCTTGTGGCAGCAATTTTTCCTATGAGCACTTCTGAAAGCGATTTTGCGAGTTTTTAACAAAAAACAGCTATTTTTTAGCAAAAACAACGTTTTTTGGACGTTTTTTAGTGAAAAAAGTGATTTTACGTGAAAAATTCCGGCGCAGCCGGAAATTTTTGAAAAATTTTGGTTGTAAAACCAATTTTTGAGCAATTTTCTTACCCCTTGTGGCCAATTTTCTTACCCCTTGTGGGAGCAATTTCGTGACCCCTTGTGAGAGATTTCGCCGAGGAGGGGGGGGAATTCCCCCCCTTGTCCACCTGTGGTGGGGGGGGGGGGTTTGGTCACCAGAATGACAAATTTTGGCGACTCCCCCAGATTTTCAGATTTTGCCACCCCCCCCAGGTTTGTGGCCAAGAAGTGGCCACAAATGGCAAAAATTTTTGGACAGTTTTGGACGACAGACACCCCTCCCCTCCCCATCCTCCGTCGGAATCCCCCCATGTAGGTGTAAGGCGGGATGGGGGATAGCCCCCAGTCCTTTTTTCAACCCTCCCCCAAACTATTTGGGGGCGTCCCCCGTCAACTGGAGGGGGGGGGGGGCCGCGTAGGTAGGCGTAACGGGGAATTCGGGTGGGCGGCCCCGCCCCATCCCCCGCGATTTTGGGGGCCCCCTGGTTAGACCCGTCCAAACCACCCACGACCCCCCCCCAAACCCAATCCCCCGACAATTTTACTATTTTTATGCCAAAAATCGCAGTTTCAGCCATTGCTATATAATGTCGAAAAACATGAAGTCATTAAGTAATTTCAACATTAGACAGTGCTTTTAAACTCGAAAACTTGATTGCCAACAAGTCCAGAATAAGGTCAATATTGAGCCTAGAAGTCCATAAAACCGTTATAAACGTGTATTTCTCGCGATAATAAACAGTTAAGCCAAAAAGTTGGACTTTTTTGAAAATTTTGCAAAATTTACCCTGAAAATGCCCAATTTATGGCCAATTTTCGCGCCATCGGCGCGACCTAGTTGAGGGGTCCCAAAACTTGGGGGGGGGGGGTGGTTTTGAAAAATGGCTGGGAGGGTTACCCCCCCCCCATTACACCTGTGGGGGGTAGTCGCGCCTAAGGCGCGAAAAAATGCCAACATTTGGGTTCTTAGGGTAAATTTTGCAAAATATTTCAAAAATCAAATTTTTGGCTTAAAGTGTTTATTACTACGAGAATTGTTTACTACGGGGTTTTAACTAAAATTTACTGAAAAGGAGGGGGTTTTGAGAACAATTTGCACTTTTTGTAATGGAGTATTGATAAAAGTTAACTCAAAAGGAGGGGGTTTCAACCCCCAAAACCCTCCCCCTGGATACGCCCATGCCCCCTCCCTACTTTTTTCTGAACCCCCACCCCCACTTTTTTCACCAGCCACACCTATGTTGGTTATCGTAAACCTGGAATCAGTTCCCTACAAACCGGGCCAAATTTGCACCCTGAATATACTCCCCGTTTGATGCTGCATTTTCAATGGCACATGACATCTCAAAAAAAGGTACCTAGATTGGGTTTTTTGATTTATACTAGCTAAAAAGGAGTTGAATTCTACACCGGAAGTGTCAGAATAGCGCTACGACAATTTTTGAGACCTGTGAGGGGTGGGTTTTCCCTCCGTTTCTCTCCCTCCACCCTAAGAAATTTTTATTACCCCTCCCCCCAAATTGGCCTTCGGCCGACCCCCCCCCCCCTAAAAATCTTCAACCCCCTACATGAATTTTTGCAAGTTCGAAAAAAATTGTTCAAGTTCAATTGCAAGTTGCCAAAAATTCGAAAATTCTCAAAAAATTAGCGAAACATTGCTAGAATTCGCCTTATTACCTTAAAAACCGCTAAAAATTGCTGAAAATTGAGAAAAATTTTCAGTTTTTTAGCGAAAAACCCATTTTTTCGCCGTTCCCCCCTCGACAATTTTTCTTGCCCCTCCCCCCAAATCGACATTTTCTCGACCCCCCTACCCCTTTTTTGCAAAACCCCCCACCCTACTTTTTTTTCAAACCCCCACCCCCACTTTTTTCGCCAGCCACACCTATGGTTACCCCCCCGAACCCCTCCCAGCACTTTTTGGGACCAAAAAATTAGCTAAATTTTGCCATTTTTCGAAAAAACTTTCTCAAATTTGGCTTAGAATCGCTTTGAAACCGTGCAAAAACGCCTAAAACGATAAAAACAAGTCTTGTTTTAATGAAAAAAGGGCTAAAGTACAGAAAATTTCGCGTTTATATGCCATTTTTTGAATTTCCTGAGGTCGGAATTTTGGGGCGGGGTTGGAGGGGGGTACTCCCCATCACTTCGGGAGTCCACCACCAAATTTTCGGAGTTTACCCCCCCCCAACCAAAATTTCCGGTGAAACTATGCCACCCAACCCCCCCCCCCCCCATAGGTGTAATTGGGGGGAGGTTTGGGGGGGGTAACCCCCCCCCAGCCATTTTTCCAAACCACCCCCAAAAATTTTTGGGGGCCCCCGGCCCCCCCAATTGGGGGGGGGGGGGTAGTCGCCGCGAAAAACTGGCCAAAAATCGGGTATTTTTAGGGTAAATTTTTCAAAATTTTCCAAAAATGTCCAAATGTTGGCTTTAAGGTGTTCATTATTGCGTGAAATACACGTTGTAAACAGTTTTATGGACTTTCTGACTCAATATTGACGACCCTATTTTGGAGTTAGAAACATGTTGGGAATCACGTTTTCGAGTTTAAAGGCCGTGTCTAATGTTAAAATTAGTTAATGGTTGGATGTTTTTTGGCATTAGCAATGGCTGAAAATGCGATTTTTGGCATAAAAATTGAAAAAATTTTTTGGGGGAGGTTTGGGGGGGGTCTTGGGGGGGGTTTGGGGGAGGTCTAAAAAGGGGGCCCGCCCCCAAATTTTGGGGGAGGGGGGCCCCCAACCCAAATCCCCGTTACACCTATGCCCCCCCCCCGAATTCGGACCTCAGAAATTTCGAAAAATGGCCAAAAAATGCAAAATTTTCTGTGATTTAGCCCTTTTTTTCATCAAAATAAAGCTTGTTCTTAACGTTTTAGGCGTTTTTGCACGTTTGAAAGCGATTTTAGGTCAAAATTTTAGAAAAATTTTTCAAAAAATGTTTTATGACAAACTTAGCTAAATGTTTGTGTAAAAAAATCTATGTGGGAGTTCGGGGGAGTAGCCAAAAGTTGGGGTAATGTAATTAAAAAATTCTGGGGGGGGGGTAAACTTTGTCGAGTCGGATACCTCCCCCCCCAAAAGGAAACTATGATGATGCTGACCCCACCCACCCTAATTTCGGCTACCCCCTGCCCCAACGTACAAGGTACACCTATATATACCCCCACCACCCGCCTTACAACTCTAACATATTCACGACGAAAACTTGGTTAGCTATCTCTTGGCTGATTAGAAGTTAGCAGCCAAAATCCTTGTTTGCGTACCCCATAAAATCTTGAGGTACACGGAAAACGAAGTGCATGTACCGAAAGTACGCGGTAGCGTACCCTGGTACGCGGCACTTTCATGTCGCGTACCTCTTGGTCGGCTGCTAACTTATCACGGGTGTATCCCCACGTACGTCAAGTTAGCTGACCAGGTTTAACTATAAATTGTAATTTTGGTGTCATTGAATAGCCCACAATTTGTAGTATATGTAGTAACTTTCCTTTTAATTTGTAGTTGTAAGATTAATGAGAAATTAGCGTTTGAAATTTCATATCTTTAACACATAATACGTATGTCTCTGCTGCACATGTGACTCAGATTTGGTCACGTGACTGCGTCACATGTGCTAGAGATTCGCACATTCTATATGTTAAAGATATGAAATTTCAATAGCTGATTTCTCGTTAACCCTACAACTACAAATTAAAATGAAAGTTACTACATATACTACAAATTGAGGGCTATCCAGCGACACCAAAATTATAATTTGTAGTTAAACATGGTCAGCTAACTTGACTCACGTTTCCCCTGTCATGGCAGGGGCACACCCACGATCTTGAAAATGGAGGGGCTCAAGCCTAAAAATGTTGTCCAAAAAAGTTTTTGAAATTGTGAAAATCCGCAATGAAAGCCTTTAAAAAGATTTGACTAAAAGGTAGAGACATTTTTGACATGAAAATAACCCTTAAACCTAGACTTAGCAAAAATGAAGTTTTTTTCACATTATGCAAAAAATCCATAACGAAAACCATTAAAAAGATATGTATAAAAATTTGAAAATTTGTACTGTAAAATAATATGTACGTATATATAGAATAGAAAATTTTAAAAAGTTCTATAAATGAGACTTGACCAATGAACCATATTATAGTGCCGCAGCTTGGGTTTCAGTTCGAAAAATGCTCCTTTGTTGCATGGAAAAACATTTGAGTAGTCTCAGGCATGTTGTACAAACACGGAAACTAGTCTGTAAAATGCATTTGGCCAAAAGCATCCATCGAAATTCATCGAAAATACTATTTGTAGTTAACCTTCGTCTTAGCAAGTTTTTAAAAAATTCGTAGTTTGACGTTATATATATTTTATGGAACCTAGCCAGTTTATGCTGCAAACTAATAAGTTGTTTTTAATGCTTTACTAAGGCAATTTGCCTCGGTATTCAACAAACCTAGGGTTAATAAGCGACGCTGAACCTGATGGTACACTCCAACCGCCAACATACCAACCGGATACTAGATAATAGCCCATAAAATCTCAAGTTTCAAGGCTCAGAATCGGAAATGGACTGGATATTCGATTGTTTTGACACCGTACTCTGGGTTCAAAGAGCTGGTGTATTTATATACTTCAAGAAAAACGCAGTTTAGAATGTTCTGTAAATGAGCGATAAAAGCTCCGTGGCCCGTGATGGAACTGGTTCACTAAACCTTCTTCGGTCCCAATTCTTTTAGATCAAATCGAAACCAATAAATTGGTTCAATGTTGTCTGACGGAGAGTTGGAACTGTGGATACGCCGCGTGCTGACCTTGTCAAGGATATTCGACCGGCGCTTAACCGTTTGTAGGGTCAGCTCTTGCAAAGTCTGGTGGGCACTGCCCAGCTACGTCAATGTACTAACTGCCCTACGGCCCTTGCGAAATCGAAAGCGGCGTGGGTAGATCTGAAATCGCTTGATTAGATTCATGGTGTTGCCCTGACAAGAGCTCTGATTAGTGTTTGTGAACAGTCCTGAAGATTTAAAGCTCGATTAATTCGTTTTTTCTTTTGCATCCGTGTTGTTTTTATTGTGTTAATCGTTTGTTGGATGGTGATAAATCTAAGCTGCGTCCAATTACAAACATTCCATTCCTGAGTATTATGGTTTTGTTTTAGTTAGTTTAGTTTGGTTTATTTTCTGCTCAGATTCAAGCTATATTTATTTATATATTTTGAAGCATAAATTATATTTACTTTATGTATTCATACCCATAGATTTAGCAATTTAGCAAGTGCAGCTAAAGCTTCAACATTTTCTCCTGCGAGGTTTTGGTTCTCTTGATTAAAAAGGGTGATTTTTACCCACACTTTATTTTCCCATTCCTTTTCAATCGGTATACATTTAGATGTGCCAGAACATGTCTGTAAATCACTGACATTTCAATTATCCGTGCATAGCCAAGACTGTACTGAATAGAAGGATCTCATTAAGCTTGCACTCAGAAGACTGAAAGTGAAGTTGACGAAAGAGGGAAAGTTATCACTACAGCACCACAGATCCGAAAATTCGGGCCTGGGGCCTATTTCATCAGTAGTCACAACTCACAAGTTCACAAGTTTACAAGCCACAAGCAATTTCGGTTTCATCAACGATTAGTCACAAGTGACAAGTTACAAGCAAAGTCCCTGCTTGCGACAAGTTGCCCACAAGTTGATTTTCCAGTTTCGGTTTCATCAAACCACAAGCCACAAGTTACAAGTTCACAAGTCCCTGCAAACAGCTGCAAAATCCCAAAAGTCGAAGTATCACTTGTGGCAATCAAATATTAATTAATAAAAAATTAATATTAAATGAATTTACTCGTTTATTGAAGGACGACGACACTTTCTCAACAGCGGAAAAATTAACAAATGAAATGGCCTAAATTTCACTGAAAATCGCAGCGCAAAATTTTGGTATAAATTTAGAACTTTTTCAATGTATTAAACTGCTTATTTACGCAGATTTTTACAATTTTCATTCGTGTATCTAACTGTTGTAATTCTTTACTTAATTTACTTTTCTTGTATCAATTTCTTTATTTTCTATTTGCTTATTTAGTTACTGAGCAATTTAACTTTCGAAGACTAGTCAAGTCGCTGTATAATTCTTGTATCCTTTTTGTTTACTGTAGTTGTTTGGTTTCAAATTGTTTCTCTTTTGGCCTCTTCTTTCCCCACATCTTCTTTGCGCAACTTGTGAGCTCTGACGTCATTTCAGCGTGCATGCCTGTTATTTACTTGTGGCTTGTGACTTGTGGCCACAAGTTGTCTGCAAATTTTGATGAAACCCAATTTTGGAGAACTTGTGGCCACAAGTCACAAGTTCACAAGTTGTGACTTGTGAACTTGTGACTAGTGATGAAATCGGCCCCTGGTGTGGGGATCGATCTCAGACAGTGTTTGTTTAGTTCACCGACGCTCTACCGATTGAGTCACTCAGACTTTAGCCTGTTTGCATCTGGAGCAGTCTGTAGGGACAGGCACCCACTCACCATATACGTAGAGCTGGCGCCACTTCCATTAGAACCGGTTTGAACAGGAAAAGGCCCGAGCTCCGCATATGCCATTCTGCCATGTAGCTAAGTCCAGAATTGCAAGCGGATTCCAATTTCGACCTGCTACCCACAAAGTGGGGTGCCTTCCCGCTAGTGTTGTTTCAGCAACAGATTTTAGTTTCAGTTTTTAGTTTAGTTTCAGTTTCAGTCGGGAACATAGTTTCAGTTTCACTTTCAGGAAAATGAAAACATGATGGGGTCAAAAATGAAAGTCTTCAATAGTGGTCAAGTTTGGTATCAAATGAAAGGGCTTGGCGAGGTGAACCAGCTGCGTCACTGTATCACCCACAAACCGTTGCATCATTGACTGCGGGGCTGGGGTTCCACGTCCACCCCTAGTGGGTATATACGTGATGGCTCTTGGTGATGGTATATAATAGCAAGAGTACATAATAACTAAGAGTGTGACAAGCATCAAGCTCTTAGTTATAAGGCTTGGGGACATGATCTGCACGATAACGGCTGACCCCCCCCACAAATTAGACCCATCACTTCAAAGAAATTCGCACGCTATGCTTGTGTGCTGAAGCTCGCAGCAGACGCACATTGAACCAACTGACTAGTTGTGTTTTCGAGCTTTAGAACGTAGGCATAGCGTGCGAATTGTTTTGAAGTGATGGGTCTAATTTGTGGGGGGGGGTCAGCCGTTATTGTGCAGATCATGACCCCAAGCCAAATAACTAAGAGCTTGACGCTTGTCACACTCTTAGTTATTATGTACTCTTGATAATGGGTAAGTAGTATAGGGCGAGCATTACGAGCAGTAATCCCTGGATTGAGATGCTCTTCCCACTCATATGCCAACCCCACCCCTTTAACTTCACCCTGTAATATCACCATCCCTCTGCGATTTTACCGGTTTACCGGAAGGGCTTGGGAACCTTCTGAGCTATCGCCCAGGCCGCATTAATGGTTTTTGGGTTTTTTATTTTTTCTGTTTTTTTTTTGGTTGTTTTGTATTTTTATATTTTTTTTGGGTTTTGCATATGCTCTTCTTCTTCTTCTTCTTCTTATATTGCCTTATTCTCAGTAAGTATCATGCAAACACATTTCCGTTTGAAGCTAGAGGGTTTATTTAAACAGGGGCCTCGTAGTAACACCATCGCTCAGGACCTCACGTTTAGGGTAAAGATAACTTAGCGCGTTTTTAATTTGGTGGTACATAGTCATGGCGTTATTTACATTGCTAAGTCCTCTATTTTCCCCTGATTTTGTGCAACCAGTTTTCAGTACTTTCATAAAATCTTCCATAGTGAACTGATTCAATTTCTTACTGACACCCTTATGACTCACCTTATTAGTTTTACCCCATGCGAAATAAGTTTTACTACAGAGAGCTATAATGCCTTCACCCTTCCACTCTTCTTTAAACAGTCCTGGAATTCTTTTCTGAGTATGGTCTAATACAAAAAAGTTTTTCAGAGCAATCTTCCACGTTTCCTCGTTTTCGGGTGGGACGCAGTCATTTAAATCAGTAGAGGAGCAGGCAAAGTATAGGGAATCGGTGTCCATCTGACAAAGTTGAAACGTCCCCGGTCGTAAGTTTGGTTTGAGGCAATCGTAGTAGAATTCTAGCATCCTTAGCTTTGCATATTGATAGACAAAGAACCCTACTAACTCAGGTAACCGGTAAACAATTTTGGATTTCGCAGATTGAACCTCATAAACCTCATTACCCAGATCGTCTAGCCTTCTGAATTTCCACCCATACACTTCCCTACTAGCCCCTGACTTCTGACATAATTTTCAACTTCAAGGGTTTATATACTCTTCGTGCAGCATCAGGCAATCAGGTTTCATAAAATTTTTATAAGGTGATTTCAACGGTCCATAACTTTCTCATCCCTTATCCGATTTCGATGAAAGAGATACCGTTCGATTCCTCTTCTCGAGCTCTACAAGTTTAGACCCAACACATATAGTTTCAGCTAGATACGGATGTTTGTAATTTTTGGTGCAGCATCAACAAATCAGGTTTCATAAACGTTTTAAAATATTTTACCACCCATAACTTTCTCGTCCCTGATCCGATCTCGATGAAACGAACACCATTCGATTCGTCTCGTCGAGCTCTATAATTCTGGACCCAACACGCTTAGGTTCTGATAATACACCCCTTCATTTTCTCTATTCACGTACTCTGAACTTATTATTTGTCCACTGTCTTTTACCTTCTTATCCTACCTTACCATTCACCTTACTTTCATTCTCTGGGTCACTCCTGAAATACACTGAGCCTACTTTGAGTTCATCTTATCCAACCTACTTCCATCATCTATCTTCCGGATCCTTGTCTTACCATTCACCTTGCCTTCATACATATATACTGGAGTCACTACTCTGACCCTACTTTTTCACCTTTCATAGATTCTTACCCCGAACCTTTTTTTTTTTTGAGTCACTTCTAAATTACACCGAGCTTACTCTGAGCTTATATTCTCCAACTTTCATAGATGTTTACCTATACCTATCTTGTCTGACCTTGCCTAAGAACCACCTTCTTTTTCATACACTGAGTCACCCCTAAATTACACCGACCCTACTCTGAGCTTACTTTATCCAACTTTTGTATGTTCTTACCTCTACCTATTTTGTCTGACCTAACCTAAGAACCAACCTTCCTTATTTTATGCTCCGAGTCACTCTTAAATAACACCGAGCCTACACCGAGTAAACACCGAGCCTACTCCAAACCTACTCCAAATTTACTCCTTTTATGTCCTTTCATGATGTTTTAGTCAAGTCCTTTTCGTTCCTTCAGTCTTCTTCATTTTCATCAGTCTCTCCAAATCAATTGTTCCGGTTTCTCATTCCACAGTAAGCATTTTTCTTTTTACCTCTAGTTTTCTATATCCAACTTAATTCTGCTATGGGTCACTCCTACCTTACTCTATATTGTTCGATCTTCGAAACTTCAAAACCAATTCGCTTGATCTCTACCAGTATACCTGACCTTCTCCTCTCCCCTGATTTGTATTCCGAGTCACTCAGCCGAAGCTTGCTAACCAAACTTTTCAAGCATCAACCTAACCCTAACCTTATCCTAACCTATCCTAACCCAATTTTCGACTTAACACATTTCCCAACTACCTTGACTTCATACATACTCGAGTCACTCCGAGCTTACATCAACCATAGTCTAAGCTTACATTATCCGGGCACCAGTCCATTTCCCACATCTGACCAACCACCGTCATGTTCCTTATACGTCACTCCAAACCTACTCGCACCCTAATTCGTCCCTTTTGATCATTTTTCCAACCTTTGCTTTCAGTTTACCCTCATCTGTTCAACCACCTTAGGTTTGAGTTTTGAGTCACTCTGAAATAGCTCCAAGTTAACACCGAGCTAACACCGAGTATACACCGAGCTTACACCGTCCCTTAAGATCAATGTTTACTTAATGTTGGAGTAATGTTGAAGAATTTCATTGAACAATTTCTGCTTTTATTGATTTCGATCGATGCTTTTATGTGTTTGTATGTACAATTTCTGTTTTTATTGATTCACAGTACTCGAAGTCGTCGCGTCGAATTGGCTCTCCAATCTAGACATGACTAACTTCGAGTACTGTGAATCAATAAAAACAGAAATTGTACATACAAACACATAAAAGCATCGATCGAAATCAATAAAAGCAGAAATTGTTCAATGAAATTCTTCAACATTACTCCAACATTAAGTAAACATTGATCTTAAGGGACGGTGTAAGCTCGGTGTATACTCGGTGTTAGCTCGGTGTTAACTTGGAGCTATTTCAGAGTGACTCAAAACTCAAACCTAAGGTGGTTGAACAGATGAGGGTAAACTGAAAGCAAAGGTTGGAAAAATGATCAAAAGGGACGAATTAGGGTGCGAGTAGGTTTGGAGTGACGTATAAGGAACATGACGGTGGTTGGTCAGATGTGGGAAATGGACTGGTTCCCGGACACTGTAAGCTTAGACTATGGTTGATGTAAGCTCAGAGTGACTCGAGTATGTATGAAGTCAAGGTAGTTGGGAAATGTGTTAAGTCGAAAATTGAGTTAGGATAGGTTAGGATAAGGTTAGCGTTAGGTTGATGCTTGAAAAGTTTGGTTAGCAAGCTTCGGCTGAGTGACTCGGAATACAAATCAGGGGAGAGGAGAAAGTCAGGTATACTGGTAGAGATCAAGCGAATTGGTTTTGAAGTTTCGAAAATCGAACAGTATAGAGTAAGGTAGAAGTGACCCATAGCCGAATTAAGTTGGATATAGACGTAAAAAGAAAAGTAAAGTGTGGCATTGGGAAACTGAATTTGGAGAGACTGATGAAAATGAAGAAGACTGAAGGAAGGAAAAGGACTTGACTAAAATATCATGAAAGGACATAAAAGGAGTAAATTTGGAGTAGGTTTGGAGTAGGCTCGGTGTTTACTCGGTGTAGGCTCGGTGTTATTTAAGAGTGACTCGGAGCATAAAATGAGAAAGGTTGGTTCTTAGGTTAGGTCAGACAAAATAGGTAGAGGTAAGAACATACAAAAATTGGATAAAGTAAGCTCAGAGTATGGTCGGTGTAATTTAGGGGTGACTCAGTGTATGAAAAAGAAGGTGGTTCTTAGGTAAGGTCAGACAAGATAAGTGGAGGTAAGAATCTATGAAAGGTGAATAAGTAGGGTCAGAGTAGGTTCGGCGTAATTTAGGAGTGACTCGAGTATATATGTATGAAGGCAAGGTGAATGGTAAGACAAGGATCCGGAAGATAGATGATGGAAGTAGGTTGAATAAGATGAACTCAAAGTAGGCTCAGTGTATTTCAGGAGTGACCCAGAGAATGAAAGTAAGGTGAATGGTAAGGTAAGATAAGAAGGTAAAAGACAGTGGACAAACAAGCTTAGAGTATATTAGGTGTAAGGCAAGCGTGAATAGAGAAAATGAATGGGTGTATTATTAGAACCTAAGCGTGTTGGGTCCAGAATTATAGAGCTCGACGAGAGGAATCGAATGGTGTTCGTTTCATCGAGATCGGACCAGGGACGGGAAAGGTATGGGTGGTAAAATATTTTAAAACGTTTATGAAACCTGATTTGTTGATGCTGCACCAAAAATTACAAACCTCCGTATCTAACTGAAACTAAATGTGTTGGGTCTTAGCTTGTAGATGCTCGAGAAGAGGAATCGAACGGTATCTCTTTCATCGAAATCGGATCAGGGATGAGAAAGTTATGGACCGTTGAAAGATCACCTTACAAAAATTTTATGAAACCTGATTGCCTGATGCTGCACGAAGAGTATATAAACCCTTGAAGTTGAAAATTATGTCAGAAGTCAGGGGCTAGTAGGGAAGTGGGTGGAAATTCGAAGGCTAGACGATCTGGGTAATGAGGTTTATGAGGTTCAATCTGCGAAATCCAAAATTGTTTACCGGTTACCTGAGTTAGTAGGGTTCTTTGTCTATCAATATGCAAAGCTAAGGATGCTAGAATTCTACTACGATTGCCTCAAACCAAACTTACGACCGGGGACGTTTCAACTTTGTCAGATGGACACCGATTCCCTATACTTTGCCTGCTCCTCTACTGATTTAAATGACTGAGTCCCACCCGAAAACAAAGAAAGGTGGAAAATTGCTCTGAAAAACTTTTTTGTATTAGACCCTACTCAGAAAAGAATTCCAGGACTGTTTAAAGAAGAGTGGAAGGGTGAAGGCATTATAGCTCTCTGTAGTAAAACTTATTTCGCATGGGGTAAAACTAATAAGGTGAGTCATAAGGGTGTCAGTAAGAAATTGAATCAGTTCACTATGGAAGATTTTATGAAAGTACTGAAAACTGGTTGCACAAAATCAGGGGAAAATAGAGGACTTAGCAATGTAAATAACGCCATGACTATGTACCACCAAATTAAAAACGCGCTAAGTTATCTTTACCCTAAACGTGAGGTCCTGAGCGATGGTGTTACTACGAGGCCCCTGCTTAAATAAACCCTCTAGCTTCAAACGGAAATGTGTTTGCATGATACTTACTGAGAATAAGGCAATATAAGAAGAAGATGAAAAAGAGCATATACAAAACCCAAAAAAATATAAAAATACAAAACAACCAAAAACCAGAAAAAATAAAAAACCCAAAAACCATTAATGCGGCCTGGGCGGTAGCTCAGAAGGTTCCCAAGCCCTTCCGGTAAACCGGTAAAATCGCAGAGGGATGGTGATATTACAGGGTGAAGTTAAAGGGGTGGGGTTGGCATATGAGTGGGAAGAGCATCTCAATCCAGGGATTACTGCTCGTAATGCTCGCCCTATACTACTTGGGTATATATCAAATGTTATGTCATCACATTATGGTCATGCCTGCTGCATTTTTAAAGCTCCTTCTATCAATTGGTACACTGCAGGGATCCTATAAAATGACAAAATTACAAAGAAATAAAAATGCTCCTCTGGAGCATGAAAAAGTTATATGGGTATGGGTGGATGGTGAGGTTGCGAAATCAAGAGGGCTATATAGTTTTAAAAATGCTTAATATGGGGCTAGGTTTTAAAAGACAGTAGGCCTAGGTTGTGGGTGAATTAATATGGGCACAGCGTCGTCGAACAACCCATATTCGCGGGCTTTCACGCTTCGCTTTAGCGCGCATTTGTCGCATATCATAGAACAGTCAGTATTAAATAATTTAAAAATTTTGGGTTGATAATTTGAGATATATGTAGTTTGAGGCTAGCTATGTATGTACCTTAAGTTTCGTTGGACTATGACAAGTAACGAACATAAATTTAAGGATATGGCCGACAGGGTTGCAGTCAAGGGCAATCGATATGAAATTATTCTTTAAAAATATGCTGTCTGAATAAATGCACAAAATGCACAGTGCTTAGCCTTTCTCGAAGGAAAACTCTCACTACATTGAAGTTCGAATACCCAAAGGTGTAGATATTATTATGTAAATAATTTAATCTAGAACTATAATCGAAGTCTGGAAATTAATACAGATGATTGTGTAATTTTTACAGCCCGCGAATATAGGTTGTTTTTGACGCTGTGCCCATATTCGTCCACGAGTCCTTCTGTCTTTTAGAATCTAGCCCCATATTATGTAAGCAATTTCAAAACTAAAGTCAGACAGATACCTTGGAAGCGAACCATGAGCGGTTGTCAGGAGTTAACACTTGAAGGTAGCCTATAGAAAGTATATATTTTTAGAATCTTCAGAAGGTGGAAATTCCTGTAAAACCACAATATCCAGGTCTGTATCTGGTTACCGGATACTAAACCGATAAAAACACTTCAGATTCGGAAAGTAAATGCTAATTAATCCATACTATAGTATGTTGGTCCTTGGCCCAAAACATTTCAGAAAATCGAAAATCGGTCCATGTCCGGTCGCCGGATGTGTAGGTTACAAAAACCGCACAGCAAGATGGGCTGGTCGTAGAGCTTTGATGATTGCATTTTTTAATTCCTCGGGTCGAAAATACTCGAAAATTTCGCCTTTTTTGGACCATAACTGCTTGATCTGTGGTCGTATCCGTTTCGCAAAAAACCCAAAAAATTGGTTTTTTCGATCTCTGGTGCTCGGAATCGCGGACAGAAATGTTAGTTTTTGGCGCAATGAATGTTTGGGAGGAGGATCTTCTTAAGGATCTTAGAACATTCTACCGCTGAGCCACACCCGCGGACATTGAGACTGGTTGATTTAAAACTTTCGGGGTTCACGTGAAACGATATTTAACATACTACTTTTGCTAGTTGAGGTTCGGATTTCCAGGAACTGGTCGGTCCTCAAATCCAAGAATCAGTGTTGTCTAAGAGCGGATCCTCGTCTGTCTTCTAACCCGAGGCCACATTGTACTTCATTCTTCTTCAAAGGGGGGGAGCCTTTCAATCAAATCACACATAAATGCACAAACACACAAATCACACACACGTTTTGATTGAGTTTTTGCATCACACACCTCCGACCTGAACCTGCACCTAGTTTCTTAGAAATTTACACGAAGACCGGTCAGTTTATTTCGAAATTACATGAGCACATGGTACCAAACTAACTTCACACTGTCATGTCTGTCCCAGTGGCAGCCCTGACAGCTGCCAGCGCTGCTTCCGTGCCAAATGCTCTGGCCCATATAGCCAAAATTCGGGTGGCGAAAGTTGGGGTGTTGGCCCGTCAACTACCGCTTCCAATCCCCACGCAGTTGCCAGCGATGCAATAGCGACTCCAAGCATTATAAAAAAGCTGGGCTGTTCGCTGAACACCGGATCAGCGTCGACTCTTCTACATCCATGAGATAGAAAAGTATATAAATAATATAATATAATAATATAATCTCATACATGGGCACAGGGGGGGAGGGAAGTAGGGAAAATCCCCCTGAGCCGATTTTCAAATTGCCCCCTCGGGGATTTTCAGAATTTCGCCTCCCCCAAAATTTCCCAAAGTTACTGCCGTAGTATGTCTCTGATGCAAACAATGTAGAAATTTATGTGCACTAGACTGCTCAGAACGAGTTTGTACGTTCCATGCTCTTGCGAAAGGCACAATAATGTTCTAAAAATGGGT
The DNA here is from genome assembly GCA_030248195.1 of Trissonchulus latispiculum. Lineage (NCBI taxonomy): Eukaryota > Metazoa > Nematoda > Enoplea > Enoplida > Ironidae > Trissonchulus > Trissonchulus latispiculum. The sequence continues at coordinate 34,592 of JASAND010000108.1, read as the reverse complement.
GACCTTTTGACCCATAGAACATAAGATATATCTATTACATAATATGTACAAGTAACGGTTCAAACAAGTCCCCCACGGATTTTAGAATTTATCACCCTCCAGATTTTCAAGTTTACCCGCCTTAACTGTGAGACCATGCCCATGTGTATATGATATGAGTCATTATGTCAAGGTACGGTTGGTTCGCAACAGTTCAGGTTTAAGGTCTTAGGTTAAGGGGGGGGTCGCTTTTTTTGGGCGATTTTTCGACCATCTCCAATTTTGCTCGTTTTTACATATTTTGTACTCCCAATGGGTCCGCGAAACAAGAGAAGTGCGTTTTGCGCAATATTGCTTCTTTCGTTCTGTAGAGTCCTTCAAAGGTGACTCCGACATGTGTTAAACATTAGGAAAATGAAAAAGTTAAGGTAAAAAAGTTTGTGTCCAAAAAATTTTTCGCTGTGTGAGAGACTCAGCTCTGAAATTTTTTCACACTTGTTAAGGACACAATGTAGAGTGCAGCGAGTGACTTTGGTGCAATTCTGTTGAGAATTGGAATTTTGGCAAATAGCCAAACTAGGAATTTTCACAAATTCTGACTTTAAAACTTTGCCAAAATTTTAATTCTCAGCAGAATTGCACCAAAGTCACTCGCTGCACTCTACATTATGTCCCTAACAAGGGTGAAAAAATTTCAGTGCTGAGTCTCTTACACAGCGAAAAAATTTTTGGACACAAACTTTTTTACCTTAACTTTTTCATTTTCCTATGTTTAACACATGTCGGAGTCACCTTTGAAGGACTCTACAGAACGAAAGAAGCAATATTGCGCAAAACGCACTGGTCTTGTTTCGCGGACCCATTGGGAGTACAATATATGTAAAAACGAGCAAAATTGGAGATGGTCGCAAAATCGCCCAAAAAAGCGACCCCCCCCCCTTAAGTTTCATGATAGTAGGTTCTATAAATCACACTTTAACAAGCGGGAATGGGGGTACGAATCCTCCCCAAAATCGGAGATTGGGTACAGCGGTTAGCAATATCAGAAAATCAGTGACAGGGGATAAGGGACACTGCCAGTCAAGGCATTTCAAACTAAAAATTAAAACTAATTTCAACTAAAAATGGCAAAATGTCTTGAAATGTTGAAAAATATCCTTAAAAATTGTAAACAATTACTGTCTTGCCCCTAATGTTGGCGTTAACTCCGCTTAAAATTCTGTATAATCTGCAGTCAGTTAAAAAATTCGACTTCGACCACCCACCAAAATTTGATATAGGCACCATGGGCAGGCAAAATTTGGGCCAAAATCGGTATATGTCCTCTCAAGAATCGATGCCATTGTTAGTGCATGCTATAAATTACAAGTTTATGAGGTAAGAAGTTACCATTACTTACTCAGTAATAACTATGCTTCGCATATGCGAATCTCCATTTCGGAGTGAATATCTGCTGACAGCATTCGGTCAAATTGGAATGCTAGAATGCAAAGGGTTCCCCTTTTTCTTTTTCAATTCCATGCTGGCAATTTGGCCGGACTGATCAATCATTCTTTTTAGCTCCTGTTGGTAGCTTGCCTGGATATTCCGTCGATCCATCTTGATCGGTATTTGGCACAGGGTCGGCCTCGAGGTCGTTTAGGGCCTCTTCGGATTTTGCGGGGCATAGAGTCAGTGACCAAGTTGTTAAACTGAGACTTTTGATTGCGAATAGCTTGAACTAACTTCTGGTGATTGTAACTCGTGACTTTTGATTACGAAAAATTTTCTCAAAAAGAACACTAAGTAGCAAGCAAGTATTGGTGAATCTCATATCAGTAAATAACAATATTTGTGAAAAATTTATTTTTATAGTGTGTTACGTCCAGCATTGGAAGAGTGGGAATCATTTTGGAAATCAAGCAAAAACTACCGGAATCCTGTGCGGTATCCCCTTTCCCACCAAACTAGAAAGGGTTCGCTGAATTTGATGAGGCCTTGGCTATCCTCGTCACAAAGGTGTCTTGTCAACCTCCAGAAGGGTCGTGAGAATATTCGCCTATTCTCGTCGACGCACCTTTGGGGAATGTCAATGTAAGGGAGAAAGGCAAAAGAAAGATAGATAAACCTGACGTGAAAGTTCGGGTCCTGTGGTGTAGCTTTAGCATATCGAGTCAAATGCGGTAGGGCCGCAATTTGATTCACGGCTGGAAGAATTCTTTGTTTTAAATTCCTTTGTTTTGCTAGTCTTGCTAACCTTGTTTTTGCTAGGGATTTAACTAACTAACTAACAAATAAAAGTTGCCAAGCTCACCGAGTGCTTTGATTTGACACCAAATTTGATCAGTTTCAAAAATTTCGTTTTTAACAAGATGATTCTGTCAAACAGCTAGTGATCTTCAGTCACTGAAACCAAAATTGAAATTATTTTGGAAAGTGAACTGAAATAAAAACTGAAAGCAGTTTGGCTAAACAATTTTTGATAATTGGGCAGCTTTGCTCTATCTTTGCTCTGTCGTGAATTATAGTGAATTTTCTTGTTTTGGCGTCAAACACTTGTTATTTTTGACGAAATCAATAGATCATCCATCCTTTCTTCAGCTATACAAGAAGTGATATTAAGCTAAAGGTGTACATTTGAAGGTATCACAAACGCCAAGCATCAGAGGCATGGTCGTCTTCATCCAATTATCCAGTCCCCAAAACTATGATCTAAAATATATAAATGAAGACTGAATCTGGTGTCGCTTGTGAAGTTTTTCATTATTTTATGTATATCTAGTCTTGATTCCGGTTTTTTTAGCGTGAGAAAGTAACCTGTGCATGTGTAGCGCTGCCAGGCGAAACGCATACGTGCACGAGTTTGCAACGATGTAATAAAACACCTGTATACCTTTATGTCAAACGCTATGTGGAACGAGCTTCCTGCATCCGATGCGCGATATCGACTGAACCCCCTCCATAAAGCAGACCTCCCTCATACCGTCCCTATATTTCGTACACAGATGTGTAAATCGTACAATCTTAGATGCCCAATACAAATTGGGCTCCCGTCAAGCTTAACATGTGAGTATACTAACATGGACCCCGAACCCACGTTTAGACCCCGTACATGTATAGAGGTGGGATCAAGGGGGTTGATTTATGGGGGGGGGGGCAGCCAATAGAATGCTCAGTAAGTAGAGTGCGTATAAATACATAGCGTATTCATAAATATATACTCTTGGTAATGTCTACTATTCAGTAAAAATATAACATTCCCAATCCCATGTCACGTATTCCGGCTGGAATAATGAATCGAAAGATTACAGCTGACTGCAGCTGTTAGCGTTCTGCAATAGAATGCCGACGCGTGAAACTAGGCATGAAATTGGCTTCGTCGCAGAATTGACCAACTAGCAAGCGGATTGCATCCCTAGAAAGCAGAATTATATTTAGCAATCATGCATTTGAAATCAAAGTTCCTGAGCATTATGCGTTCTGTAAATAGTTAGCGCCATGCTCAACAAGTTGATGATACCTTTCCTAGTCATTCAGTTTTTTCTACATTGAAATATTAAAGCTTAACACACGGTTTTTGGCTTCACCAAAAATGGGGGCAAAACGCCGAGCACGGCCGAAGGTGCCTTTAGATATTATCGACTGTTGACATTTCGTAAGTATTCAGTAAAATCGCTTTAACTAAATGTAGCTAAGATTTCAAATGTCCTATACAGTTGTTCCTTTGCCGTCTGTTGTTGTTTTTGTTGTTGCCTGACTGTCTTGAAACAGAGTATATATTATCTGAAGTTTGCAATTGTTACAGTTACTAAAGTTTGAAATGATGTAGAGCAGTCTTTCTGTAATACTGGTTATAATCCTCTAAGCTCAGGCTTAGTTTGTTTTCAGGTTAATGTTTTGGTTTCTGATTATTTTGCCAAGAACGAAAGCATAAGTGTAAACTTTTAAATTAAAATAGTCTGTAATTTAGCGAATTAGAACTTTACGTTCCCATTACATACAGCGAATTGTGTGGCTGTCACAGTGCGGTACTTCACTCACTCAATACAGCAAGAGTTCATTATTTTCCTGGTAACTAAAATCGATACTAAAGTTAGTTAACATGTCCAATTTAGTTAATATGTCCAAGTTAGCTACTACCAAGAGTACCATAGCAAGGAAAAATGTGTCCTTCCGGCGGGTGGTTAATGCGAAGGTACCTGGCTAGAATTTGGAAGGAATCTAATGCCTTGAAAATGCAAATTACTGTAAAGTTGCATCCACTTCCGAAATGAATATTCAGTGTAAAGCTATACAATTAATATACAGCACAAATGTTAGCGCTATATCTTTTTTGCTAGAGTTAGGTGTGTAATGTTTCTTTGAAAATAAAACTGGTTTGTTTGCCTAGGGTTTAGCAGAGAAAATATTCAGAGGAGCTTCGTACTTTTACCTGCCCCCGTCCTTTCTTTTTTATAGGGATATAGGTTCAACCGAGTGAATATTACAGATATGCCTAGCAAAAGCCACAAACAAGTTCCGTTTTCTGGCTAGGATGTAGGATTACAAAAAATGTAAAAAATACCGGTTTCTTTTAGTATTTGTGATACTTCAAGCAAACACTTTCAGTTAACACAATGTTTCTGTGAAACTTGCAGTAGCTCCCCTGCCTTTGATGGAAGTCTGTCACAGTCTTTAACCGGTATCTCTGTTGACCTCTGATCCGGCTTTAAAGACATCCCGAAACTTTCAGGGGAAAATACCTGTAGCTGAAGTTGCCAAATTGCTAGTTCTAGAGCTATAAATAATTAAAACAAGCTACTCCTTAAAAGGGGAATAATACCGCCGTAGAGTTTGGTATTTATGTGTTCAACGTTTTGTTTGTTTTCATCATACTGTTCTAGTGTACGGTGACGTTAGCTTTTGACTAGTTTCAACTCCCCGACATTTACCGTTTCTGAGACAAAAGAATGGGTGTTTTTTATTGCCATTTGCCACTGCTAATTGTGAAACTAAAATTATACCGGAAGAAGGATTCGATCTGTGTCCGGAACAGTGCCAAGCGGTCACCCTAGCCACTACACTACTCTAACTATAGCGATTTTATCGAGTAAACCACAAGAGAGAGAAAGTTATTATTTATCTATATATGTATATTTTAAACAATTTATTTTATCTAAATTCTAAAGCAAAGCAAACACTAATGAAATAAATACAGTGCAAGCGCGAAATCATTCTTTGCACACGAAAATTGTAACATCAGTTTTAGCTATTTATTGATCTGTTAGTTAAACCTCTGCCAATCAAGTGACAGGCAAATAACGCCCGATTTTCGGTAATATGAGAAAAGGCAGAGAGTGATCGTGTGCAAAACAATTTACAGGGTGTTGAAAATTAACTAAATTGACTGTAATGATGCTCTAAAAATTGCAATATCGTAGAAAAATTGTTGGGCAAAAAAACCTGCGTAACAGGGACATGTGTTGAAGATAGGACGGAAATCCTCCGCGCCAAGCAATTTACATGCAAAACATATAAATTCAGATGGGTCAACCCATTACAAGTATACCGCCTCCGGCGGTATAATAAATATAATTTAGGCTTATAAAATAAAGAAATAAATATAGCTTGAATCTAATCAGCAAATAGAAAAATCACTGAACCATGATATTCAGGAATGGAATTTTTGTAATTGGACGCAAATTAGATTTATCACAATCCAACAAACGGTTAACACATACCATTTTAATAAAACGACTCGGATGCAAAAAGACATGTCCAAACAAAATTTCATCTAAATTTAAATCTGCCAGTTCTGTTCGCAAACACTACTCAGAGCTCTCGTTAGGGCAACACTGTGAATCGAATCAAGCGATTTCTGTTCAACCCATGCCGCTTTTGATCTGCCAAAGGGCCGTTTGGCAGCTGGCGCATTGACGTAGGTGGTCAGTGGTCACTAGACTTTGCAAGAGCTAACTCTGCAAGCGGTCAAGCGGTAAATGATCAAAGTAGTAGCTTAGAAAGATGGTGTCACTTAGGATTCGAATATGTAGTCAGTCTTGGATATAATTGGGGTAGGGCTATTGTGGGTCCCTACTTAAGTGGCAGCTGAGACCAAGAGTACATAATACATAAGAGTATGACAAGCGTCATACACTATGTATTATCAGCTCGCTACATCCTCTGCTATCGGCTTACCCCCCCCTTAAATCAGACCCCCCTTATCAAAGCAAATTCGAGCGCTATGCTTGCACGCTTTAGAACGAAAACACAACTAGTCAGTTGGTTCAACGTGCGTCTGTTGCATGTAAACATAGCGGGCGAATTTCTTTGACATTTTATGGGGGGGGGTAGGCCGATAGCGCGCATCGGATGTAACAGCCTTATAATACATAGAGTATGTCAGCTGTCATACTCTTATGTATTATGTACTCTTGCTGAGACTAATTTGTTGTTGGTTGTGCTAGTTGTTGTGTCGTTTTTAGTAATTAGAGTTTATAATTTTGTGCTTTTCTTGAAAATGTTTGTCTAGTTTTGCGAAATTATCAGATAAAGTATCATGTTCGTAATTTCTAGTTTTGATCTAGGAGTTTCTCAGATAGGCACGAGAAGGTACAGTTTAGACATACACTACCGATTGTGAACCTGCCCTGCAGTAAGTCAGTCGAGATGAGTTTATTCAGTATAACATAATGCAAATCTAACTTTTACATTGTCATCGTTATTCCAGTGGCAGCCGCCACAGCTGCCACCGCAGCTTCAGAACCAAATTCTCAGCACCAGATGGCGAGGTTCCTGGTGGCTATAGCCGGCCCGTCGACGATTGCTTCAAGACCCCAGGAAGCGGCCAGAGCTCCAATGGTCACGGCTACCACTACTACAACTGGACTATTGGCAGCGCACTGTACGACTTTCACGTCGTCAATGTCTATAAAATAGAAAAGTATATAAATAATATGATATAATATAATCTCATACATGGACACAGGGAGGGGAAGAAGGGAAAATCACCCTGAGCCGATTTTCAAATTACCCCCTATGGGATTTTCAGAATTTCGCCTCCCCCAAAATTTCCCAAAGTTACTGCCGTTAGTATGTCTCTGATGCAAACAATGTAGAAATTTATGTGCACTAGACTGCTCAGAACGAGTATGCACGTTCCATGCTCTGGCGAAAGGCACTATTATGATCTAAAAATGGGTGTCCTTTTGACCCATAGAACATAAGATATATTTATTATATATGTACAAGGAACTTATTGACTTTTCAAACAAGTGCCCCATAAGATTTTAAAATTTCCCCCGCCAGATTTTCAGGTTTACCCCCCCTCAACTGTGAAACCATGCTCATATATGATATAACTCAATGTTTCAAATTAAGGTTGGTTCGCTACAGCTTAGGTTTAAGGTTTTGGGTTCAGTTTTATGATAACAGGTTCTATAAATCTCACTTTAACAAGGATGTATGGAGGGTACGGGACTTCCGCAAAATCGGAGATTTGATACAGGACAGGGGCTAGCAAAATTAGGGACAGAACCACAGCGGAATTGTACCCCCTCCCCCAGTCATCCCTGCCAAGCGTTTCTTGTTTTCACTTTGCCTCTAGCGTTCGGATCTTTTGCGCTTCCCCCCCCCAGCCCTAACTTTTGATTTTTTCGACCAATAACTTTGAAATTTTGTATGGATGCATATTGTAGGCTGATGAATTCAAAAAATTTAAAATTTTAAAATTTTAAAAAAATTTAATATTTTAAATTTTAGTTTGGTAAACCAAAGCGAAATCCGTTTTTCAATTCAACTTTTCGTTAGCACTGTATAAGCTTATCTTAAGCCTACAACTTTAGCTTATACTGAGCTAACAAAAAACTGAATCGAAAAACGGATTTCAGATTCATGCTCAGCGCCCCCGAAAATCCCTGTATGCAACTTGTCAGCAAAATTTAAAAATTTTTTTGGTTCCCCTTGGTCCCCCCTTACCAAACTAAAATATAAAAATTAAAAATTTTCAAATTTTCAAATTTTTGAATTAATCAGCCTCCAATATGCACCCATACAAAATTTCAAAGTGATTGGACAAAAAATCAAAAGTTAGGGCTGGGGAGAAAGCGCAAAGATCCCAGCTTTCCAGCCCGTGAAATAGCGAATGTTTTCAAACTTTCTTGGGATACTATTTGAGATTGAGAAGATTTCGAAAGAATTTAAATTTAAAAAATTCAATTTTTCAGATAGAGTCAAACGGTTAATTTTTGCGAACTGCGAGCCAGCTATTGAAAATGTAGAATGTAAAATGAAAATGCTTAGTTAAATACAGTTTTATGGTGAAAAGTCGGCAATACACCCCGGCAAGAGTACATAATAACTAAGAGTGTGACAAGCGTCACACTCTTAGTTATTAAGCAGAAAACATCATCTGCACAATAATGGCCTACCCCCCCCCCCGACAACTGAGTACAATGGCCAGCTGCTGTTAAAATGTTTTTGGCTTCAACATGTAAACATACAAGCGAGTGCTGCTACACAATTGTGTACCTGGGACTCAGTTGTGGGGGGGGGGTCACCAGGTGCTCAGTTGTGGGGGGGGGTAGGCCGTTATTGTGCAGATGATGTTTTCTGCTTGATAACTAAGAGTGTGACGCTTGTCACACTCTTAGTTATTATGTACTCTTGACCCCGGCAATTATGTCACCTATTTGTGCCTGGCAGGTTGGCTGGGAGCCTCTAGTTTAAGATTACAGTTTCACCATTACTTACTCAGTAGGAGCTTCGATTCCCGTATTCTGGTCTGCATCTCCGCGTTCAGATCAGCCGACAAAATTCTATCGTACTGGAAACGAATTGTGCAGATTGTTTGGCCCTTTCGTTTTTCCAGCTGTACGCTGGCTAACTGGCCAGACTGTTGGATCATATCCTTGACCTTACGGCGGCAAATTTGCTGGATTTTTGGGCGATTTAGGGCGGATCTTGATGGTCTGCCACGACGGCGTCTAGGCCCAGTCTTGTGTTTGCGCGGCATAGTTTTGCTTAAGTTAGATTCAACAATTGTAATGAAAGTTAGAACTTGTGATTTTTGTGGTCATATTTTTTAATTACGAAAAATGTTCTTTTCTAGAACACTAGTAGCAAGTATCAATCGGTGACTCTCATCTTAGTAAATTACAATATTTGAGAAAATTCGGCGCTTTTCGCAACTTTCTGCCAAATTTCGCCACCGAAGCTTTAGAACCAAATTCTCAGCACCAGATGGCGAGGTTCCTGGTGGCTATAGCCGGCCCGTCGACGATTGCTTCAAGACCCCAGGAAGCGGCCAGAGCTCCAATGGTCACGGCTACCACTACTAGAACTGGACTATTGGCAGCGCACTGTACGACTTTCACGTCGTCAATGTCTATAAAATAGAAAAGTATATAAATAATATGATATAATATAATCTCATACATGGACACAGGGAGGGGAAGAAGGGAAAATCACCCTGAGCCGATTTTCAAATTACCCCTATGGGATTTTCAGAATTTCGCCTCCCCCAAAATTTCCCAAAGTTACTGCCGTAGTATGTCTCTGATGCAAACAATGTAGAAATTTATGTGCACTAGACTGCTCAGAACGAGTATGCACGTTCCATGCTCTGGCGAAAGGCACTGTTATGATCAAAAATAGGTGACCAATAATTTTTAGGTTTGATCTAGGAGTTTCTCAGATAGGCACGAGGAGGTACAGTTTGGACATACACAGCCGATTGTGAACCGGCAGTAAGTCAGTCGAGTCGAGTGTATTCAGCATAACAGCATACAAACCTAACTTTTACACAGTCCTGGTTATGCCAGTGGCAGCCGTCAATCACGGCTGCCGCCGCAGCTTCTGTACCCAATACTCGGCACCAGATGGCAAGGTTCCTCGTGGCTGTTTCCGGCCCGTCGACAACTGCTTCAAGTCCCCAGGCGGCAGCCAGAGCCCCGATTCCGACGGCTACCACTACTAGTACTGGCTAGGCCTTACAGATTTTGTACACATATTTTTGTGTCAGACTTTAATTTATTCATAGTCTCCAGTTCATAAAAATCTACCAAGGCTGCCAAACCAACCGTTTTATGTTTTATGACTGAAATCGACACCTACAAATACAAAAGAGGTTTAACAAATAATTTATCAATATAATCTAAGTAAAATCTCATTCATCAGAAACAGTCAAATCCTGTTTGTCATTTTTGAGACCAACCTAACTAATTTGGTGTAAAGACAAGAACCGAAAGAAATTCACTGCAGCTTTTCCTGTATCTTAATACTCTACATATTAGAGCTAGAGAGGAGTCAGTTCACCAAACCGTTGTGTGGTCAATTTTCCCACCAAAACCATACTAATATTAAGGACTGTGTGTCCACGTTTATCGAGAAATCCTAATGCCGCAACGACCCCTAACGGATGTCATTCCTCCATTGAGCTGTTAAAGACTACAGGTTGCCTGTCAACTGCTTACCGCTCAAGGTCAGTGCTGTGGTGTTAGTTACTATAGTTACAACAGTTATGTGACTAATACACTGTACTCGAAGCAACCAATTCATGAATAAGTCTACTTATTATATTGGGTAATAAACTATTTTCTTGCAGAGAAAACGAATGTTGTAGGATCTAGTTGTAGAATGGCTGTCGTTTTTAAATTTTCCTGGAAACGTTTATATATTTCCTAAATGACACGAAACTAATTGTCTCTATTTTATTAAATTTGGTGCATTTAATTGACTGTTTTGGTAAACTACCTTGTGAAATCGCCGCAGTCATTCAAAAACCTCTACATCGTTTTCTCTGCAAATTATCGCTTCCGTACTCTCGGTGAGCGGGCGCAGTAAGGAATTAGCAATCTCTGCGTGTTCCAAAATTCAAATTTTTTTCACTCCTTTGGTGCAATTTAAAGCTGCGTCCAGGAAAACCTATTCGTCGGTGACTCATGGAGTACTCTAAAGACTATCAGCTGGCACAAAATGAGCTATACTAAATACTCAAAAAATATACACATAAATACACAATTACTCAAAACTTGGTTCGCCAGGCTACTTTTGGCGAATCAATTAAAAAGCCAATTTTTTAGTCGAATCATGAGTGACTCAAAGCTAAATGTTTCTGACTCATACACTCGTTTATCCGACTGCTGTTGCCCCCCGCTTGGTATTAGCAACTATGATGGCGGAAAGATAATAGCCTGCTCGGGAGGCAAAATGGGTAAAAATAGGCTTCAGAAGCGGGATCGTAAAGGGAGGACGAGCCGAGCACTCAGATAGGACAGATTGAAAAAGCGGTCTGAGAAGCTCAAAAAACAAGTAAATGTGTTGGCTATCAATGTTTAGTACTTATGATTGGAGATTTTTAAAATTTTTAGAATTTAAATTTCAGGCTGCAATAGAGACAAAGGGGGCTCTTTTTCCCCTCCATGTCAATCACAACCTGAGAACTCTAAAGTTTCAGTTTAACTTAAAGAAATTGTTACAACTTACCTGGTAAAAAATCTGTTGAAAATCCATAATCCTTGAATTTGGAAGTTAATATGTTGGACACAGGAGGGACCATGCACGCCTCCTGTGCCGTTGATCTTCTCTCAGAAAAATATATCTCAATATGATTATTGAAACAACGTAATCCGTGCCCCGTAACATAACAGAATATGTTTAGGGCTATTCCTAAAGAATCGTATTGCCGATCCTTGCACGATTTGAAGTCTCCGTAATTGTGGCTTTTTCCACTTCTTTCAAACAAAAAGGTCGAGAAAAACATCAATGGCCTTTGGCAATGAATTTGGTCGATCAACTGTGGACCTGTCTCTGATATCCATTCGGATTCCAATCAGTCGTAAATTAGTGAAGAGATGAAACAAATTAGTCCGTTCGTTAGTGAGATATATTTAATTATAGGTGGCGTCATAAATTTATATAGTCGTAAGTAGTAGTTACAAGTGCAGTATCGAATCTTCAGGACCAATTCATAAAGGAAAAGTGGAATGTAGGTAGTTTTAGTAGGACTGTCTTGGATTGGTTTTGATGAGCGGATCACGGAGACGTATAAATTTGCAGACTTTCTTGGGAAGACGTTTCCTTTGAAGCCAGAAGTGATCGCTTTTCTTTAGCTTTCCCACACTCAGAGAAAAGTTACTTTTGTGTTATCACACGTCCATTTCAAACAATAGAATTATGTCGTTTTCAGCTTGCCTGGATATTCCGTCGATCCAGGGTGGATCTTGATCGGTGTCTGGCACAGGGTCGGCCTCGAGGTAGTTTAGGGCCTTTTCGTTTCGTTCTTTTCGGCCTTTGCACGTTCCATGCTCTTGTGAAAGGCACTATTATGATCAAAAATGGGTGACCTTTAGACCCATAGAACATAAGATATATCTATTACATAATATGTACAAGTAACGGTTCAAACAAGTCCCCCACGGATTTTAGAATTTACCACCCTCCAGATTTTCAAGTTTACCCGCCTTAACTGTGAGACCATGCCCATGTATATATGATATAACTCATTATGTCAAGGTACGGTTGGTTCGCTACAGTTAAGGTTTAAGGTTTTAGGTTAAGTTTCATGATAGTAGGTTTTATAAATCACACTTTAACAAGCGGGAATGGGGGTACGAATCCTCCCCAGAATCGGAGATTGGGTACAGGGGTTAGCAAAATCAGAAAATCAGTGACAGAGGATAAGGGGATAAGGGACACTGCCAGTCAAGGCGTCTCAAACTAAAAACTGAAACTAATTTCAGCTAAAAATGGCCAAAATGTCTTGAAATGTTGAAAAATATTCTTAAAAATCGTAAACAATTAGTGTCTTGCCCCTAATTTTGGCGTTAACTTCGCTTAAAAATCTGTATAATCTGCAGTCAGTTAAAAAATTCTACTTCGACCACCCCCCAAAATTTGATATAAGCACCATGGGCAGGCAAAATTTGGGCCAAAATCGGTATATGTCCTCTCAAGAATCGATGCCCTTGTTAGTGCATGCTATAAATTACAAGTTTATGAGGTAAGAAGTTACCATTAATTAATCAGTAATAACTATGCTTCGCATATGCGAATCTCCATTTTGAGTGCGAATATCTGCTGACAGCATTCGGTCAAATTGGAATACTAGAATGCAAAGGGTTCCCCTTTTTCTTTTTCAATTCCATACTGGCAATTTGGCCGGACTGATCAATCATTCTTTTTAGCTCCTGTTGGCAGCTTGCCTGGATATTCCGTCGATCCAGGATGGATCTTGATCGGTATTTGGCACAGGGTCGGCCTCGAGGTCGTTTAGGGCCTCTTCGGATTTTGCGGGGCATAGAGTCAGTGACCAAGTTGTTAAACTGAGACTTTTGATTGAAATAGCTTGAACTAACTTCTGGTGATTGTAACTCGTGACTTTTGATTACGAAAAATTTTCTGAAAAAGAACACTAAGTAGCAAGCAAGTATTGGTGAATCTCATATCAGTAAATAACAATATTTGTGAAAAATTTATTTTTATAGTGTGTTACGTCCAGCATTGGAAGAGTGGGAATCATTTTGGAAACCAAGCAAAAACTACCGGAATCCTGTGCGGTATCCCTTTCCCACCAAACTAGAAAGGGTTCGCTGAAATTGATGAGGCCTTGGCTATCCTCGTCACAAAGGTGTCTTGTCAACCTCCAGAAGGGTCGTGAGAATATTCGCCTATTCTCGTCGACGTACCGTTGGGGAATGTCAGTGTAAGGGGAAAAAGGCAGAAGAAAGATAGATAAACCTGACGTGAAAGTTCTGGTCCTGTGGTGTAGCTTTAGCATATCGAGTCAAATGCGGTAGGGCCGCAATTTGATTCACGGCTGAAAAAATTCTTTGTTTTAAATTCCTTTGTTTTGCTAGTCTTGCTAATCCTGTTTTTGCTATGGATTTAACCAACTAACTAACAAATAAAAGTTGCCAAGCTCACCGAGTGCTTTGATTTGACGCCAAATTTGATCAGTTTCAAAAATTTCGTTTTTAACAAGATGATTCTGTCAGACAGCTAGTGATCTTCAGTCACTGAAACCGAAATTGAAATTATTTTGGGCAGGGGCAGGCAAAATTTTTGCCAAAATCGGTATATGTCCTCTCAAGAATCGATGCCCTTGTTAGTGCATGCTATAAATTATAAGTTTATAAGGTAAGAAGTTACCATAACTTACTCAGTACTAACTTTGCTTCGCGTATGCGAATCTCTATTTCGGAGTGAATATCTGCTGACAGCATTCGGTCAAATTGGAATGCTAGAATGCTAAGGGTTCCCCCTTTTTCTTTTTCAATTCCATACTGGCAATTTGGCCGGACTGATCAATCATTCTTTTTAGCTCCTGTTGGCAGCTTGCCTGGATATTCCGTCGATCCAGGGTGGCATAGAGTCAGTGACCAAGTTGTTAAACTGAGACTTTTGATTGCGAATAGCTTGAACTAACTTCTGGTGATTGTAACTCGTGACTTTTGATTGCGAAAAAATTTCTGAAAAAGAACACTAAGTAGCAAGCAAGTATTGGTGAATCTCATATCAGCAAGAGTATATACTAATAAGAGTATGCCACTAGGCAAGCTCTATGTTATCAGAACAAAAACTATGCTCTGCACGCTAACGGCCCACCCCCCCCCCCGCAAATCAGACCCTAGTGATCCCCCCCGCAAATCAGTACCTAGTCGAAACGGGGGTACGCTCACTCGCTCTATGTTTATGTGCTTAAGCTCGCAAACACAAGCAGTGCGTGCGCGAATTTTGTGCCTGCTTCGAGCTTTAGAACATAAATATAGCGCTCAAAATTCTTTGAAGTGAATGGTCTAATTTGCGGAGGGGGGTGGGCCGTTAGCGAGCAGAGCATAGTTTTTGCTCTGATAACATAGAGCTTGCCTAGTGGCATACTCTGATTATTATGTACTCTTGATATCAGTAAATAACAATATTTGTGAAAAATTTATTTTTATGGTGTGTTACCTCCAGCATTGGAAGAGTGGGAATCATTTTGGAAATCAAGCAAAAACTACCGGAATCCTGTGCGGTATCCCCTTTCCCACCAAACTAGAAAGGGTTCGCTGAAATTGATGAGGCCTTGGCTATCCTCGTCACAGAGGTGTCTTGTCAACCTCCAGAAGGGTCGTGAGAATATTCGCCTATTCTCGTCGACGCACCGTTGGGGAATGTCAGTGTAAGGGAAAAAGCAAGAAGAAAGATAGATAAACCTGACGTGAAAGTTCGGGTCCTGTGGTGTAGCTTTAGCATATCGAGTCACATGCGGTAGGGCCGCAATTTAATTCACGGCTGAAAGAATTCTTTGTTTTAAATTCCTTTGTTTTGCTTGTCTTGCTAACCTTGTTTTTGCTAGGGATTTAACTAACTAACTAACAAATAAAAGTTGCCAAGCTCACCGAGTGCGTTGATTTGACACCAAATTTGATCAGTTTCAAAAATTTCGTTTTTAACAAGATGATTCTGTCAGACAGCTAGTGATCTTCAGTCACTGAAACCGAAATTGAAATTATTTTGGAAAGTGAACTGAAATAAAAACTGAAAGCAGTTTGGCTAAACAATTTTTGACAATTGGGCACCTTTGCTCTACCTTTGCTCTGTCGTGAAATATAGTGAATTTTCTTGTTTTGGCGTCAAAAACTTGTTATTTTTGACGAAATCAATAGATCATCCATCCTTTCTTCAGCTATACAAGAAGTCAAATTAAACTAAAGGTGTACATTTGAAGGTATCACAAACGCCAAGCATTAGAGGCATGGTCGTCTTCATCCAATTATCCATTCCCCAAAGCTATGATCTAAAATATATAAATGAACACTGAATCTGGTGCCGCCTGTGAAGTTTTGCATTATTTTATGTATATGTAGTCTTGATTCCGGTTTTTTTTAGCGTGAGAAAGTAACCCGTGCATGTGTAGCGCTGCCAGGCGAAACGCATACGTGCACGAGTTTGCAACGATGTAATAAAACACCTGTATACCTTTACGTCAAACGCTATGTGGAACGAGCTTCCTGCATCCGATGCGCGCTATCGACTGAACCCTCTCCATAAAGCAGACCTCCCTCATACCGCCCCTATATTTCGTACACAGATGTGTAAATCGTACAAGCTTAGATGCCCAATACAAATTGGGCCCCCCGTCAAGCTTAACATGTGAGTATACTAACATGGACCCCGAACCCACGTTTAGACCCCGTACATGTATAGAGGTGGGATCAAGGGGAGTTGATTTATGGGGGGGGGCCAGCCAATAGAATGCTCAGGAAGTAGAGAGCGTATAAATACATAGCGTATTCATAAATATATACTCTTGATAATGTCTACTATTCAGTAAAAATATAACATTCCCATGTCAGATATTCCGGCTGGAATAATGAATCGAAAGATTACAGCTGACTGCAGCTGTTAGCGTTCTGCAATAGAATGCCGACGCGTGAAACTAAGCATGAAATTGGCTTCGTCGCATCGCATCGCATCGCATCGCATCGAGTTGACCAACTAGCAAGCGGATTGCATCCCTAGAAAGCTGAATTATATTTAGCAATCATGCATTTGAAATCAAAGCTCCTAAGCATCATGCGTTCTGTAAATAGTTAGCGCCATGCTCAACAAGTTGATGATACCTTTCCTAGTCATTCAATTTTTTCTACATTGAAATATTAAAGCTTAACACACGGGTTTTTGGCTTCACCGAAAATGGGGGCAAAACGCCGAGCACGGCCCGAAGGTGCCTTCACATATTATCGACTGTTGACATTTCGTAAGTATTCAGTAAAATCGCTTTAACTAAATGTAGCTAAGATTTCAAATGTCCTATACAGCTGTTCCTTTGCCGTCTGTTGTTGTTTTTGTTGTTGCCTGACTGTCTTGAAACAGAGTATATATTATTTGAAGTTTGCAATTGTTACAGTTACTAAAGTTTGAAATGATGTAGAGCAGTCTTTCTGTAATACTGGTTATAATCGTCTAAGCTCAGGCTTAGTTTGTTTTCAGGTTAATGTTTTGGTTTCTGATTGTTTTGCCAAGAACGAAAGCATAAGTGTAAACTTTTAAATTAAAATAGTCTGTAATTTAGCGAATTAGAACTTTACGTTCCCATTACATACAGCGAATTGTGTGGCTGTCACAGTGCGGAACTTCACTCACTCAATACAGCAAGAGTTCGTTATTTTCCTGGTAACTAAAATCGACACTAAAATTAGTTAAAATGTGTAATTTAGGTAATATGTCCAAGTTAGCTACTACCAAGAGTACCATAGCAAGCCAAAATGTGTCCTTCCGGCGGGGTGGTTAATGCGAAGGTACCTGGCTAGAATTTGGAAGGAATCTAATGCCTTGAAAATGCAAATTACTGTAAAGTTGCGTCCACTTCCGCAATGAATATTCAGTGTCTAGCTATACAATTAATATACAGCACAAATGTCAGCGCTATATCTTTTTGGCTAGTGTTAGGTGTGTAATGTTTCTTTGAAAATAAAACTGGTTTGTTTGCCTAGGCTTTGGCAGAGAAAATATTCAGAGGAGCTTCGTACTTTTACCTGCCCCGTGCTTTCTTTTTTATAGGGATATAGGTTCAACCGAGTGAATATTACAGATATGCCTAGCAAAAGCCCCAAACAAGTTCCGTTTTCTGGCTAGGATGTAGGATTACAAAAAATGTAAAAAATA
Source organism: Trissonchulus latispiculum (assembly GCA_030248195.1). Classification (NCBI taxonomy): domain Eukaryota; kingdom Metazoa; phylum Nematoda; class Enoplea; order Enoplida; family Ironidae; genus Trissonchulus; species Trissonchulus latispiculum. The sequence continues at coordinate 17,006 of JASAND010000108.1, read as the reverse complement.
CCGGTTTCTTTTAGTATTTGTGATACATCAAGCAAACACTTTCAGTTAACACAATGTTTCTGTGAAACTTGCAGTAGCTTCCCTGCCTTTGATGGAAGTCTGTCACAGTCTTTAACCTTTATCTCTGTTGACCTCTGATCCGGCTTTAAAGAAATCCCGAAACTTTCAGGGGAAAATACCTGTAGCTGAAGTTGCCAAATTGTTAGTTCTAGAGCTATAAATAATTAAAATAAATATAATTTAGGCTTATAAAATAAAGAAATGAATATAGCTTGAATCTAATCAGCAAATAGAAAAATCACTGAACCATGATATTCAGGAATGGAATGTTTGTAGTTGGACGCAACTAAGATTTATCACAATCTAACAAACGGTTAACACATACCATTTTAATAAAACGACTCGGATGCAAAAAGAAATGTCCAAACAAAATTAATCTAAATTTAAATCTGCCAGTTCTGTTCACAAACACTATTCAGAGCTCTCGTTAGGGCAACACTGTGAATCGAATCAAGCGATTTCTGTTCAACCCATGACCCTTTTGATTTGGCAAGGACCGTTGTACAGCTAGGGCATTGACGGAGGTGGGCAGGGCAGTGGCCACTAGACTTTGCAGGAGCTAACCCTGCAAGCGGTCAAGCGCTCAATGATCAAAGTAGTAATTTAGAAAGATGGTGTCACTTAGGATTCGAATATGTAGTCAGTCTTTAGATACAATTGGGGTGTGTACGGTAGGGCTATTGTGGGTCCCTAAAGTGGCAGCTGAGACTAATTAGTTGCTGGTTGTGAAAAAACTAAGGTCATAAAACTTCGGAAATTCGGGTTTTTTTGGCAAATAACATAGAGCTATGGAAACGCAGCCTACAAGATTTTAATAGATTATTTGGTTGTGCACCATTATTGATTATTTTAGGTCAAGTCTGGATACAAATGTTGCAGCTTAAGGTGCAGCCCAGTAGTGTTTGAGGCCGGACGGGGTTTCACCGGCCAGCCGCCTGCCAAATTCTGGCCCGCCCGGCCGGACCCTTCGGCCGGTTGGTGGCCGGCCGGCCGGTCTTGGATAAAATTGGGGTGTTGTACGGTAGGGCTATTGTGAGTACATACTTAAGTGGCAGCTGAGACTAATTAGTTGTTGGTTGTGCCAGTTGTTTTGTCGTTTTCAGTAACTAGATTTTATGATTTTGTGCTTTTCTTGAAAATGTTTGTCTAGTTTTGCGAAATTATCAGATAAAGTATCATGTTCGTAATTTCTAGTTTTGATCTAGGAGTTTCTCAGATAAGCACGAGACGGTACAGTTTAGACATACACTACCGATTGTGAACCTGCCCTGCAGTATTAGTCAGTCGAGATGAGTTTATTCAGTATAACATAATGCAAATCTAACTTTTACATTGTCATCGTTATTCCAGTGGCAGCCGCCACAGCTGCCACCGCAGCTTGAGAACCAAATTCTCGGCACCAGATGGCGAGGTTCCTGGTGGCTATAGCTGGCCCGTCGACGATTGCTTCAAGACACCAGGAAGCGGCCAGAGCTCCAATGGTCACGGCTACCACTAAAAGAACTGGACTATTGGCAGCGCACTGTACGACTTTCACGTCGTCAATGTCTATAAAATAGAAAAGTATATAAATAATATGATATAATATAATCTCATACATGGACACAGGGAGGGGAAGAAGGGAAAATCTCCCTGAGCTGATTTTCAAATTGCCCCCTATGGGATTTTCAGAATTTCGCCTCCCCCAAAATTTCCCAAAGTTACTGCCGTTAGTATGTCTCTGATGCAAACAATGTATAAATTTATGTGCACTAGACTGCTCAGAACAAGTTTGTACGTTCCATGTTCTTGCGAAAGGCACTATTATGATCTAAATTGGGTGACCTTTTGATCCATTGAATATGAGATATATTTATTATATCTGTACAAGGAACGTATTGACATTTCAAACAAGTGCCTCCACCGGATTTTAGAATTTACCACCCTCCAGATTTTCAAGTTTACCTTAACTGTGAGACCATGCCCATGTATATATGATATAACTCATTATGTCAAGGTCCGGTTGGTTCGTTACAGCTTAGGTTTAAGGATTTAGGTTAAGTTTCATGATAGTAGGTTCTATAAATCACACTTTAACAATGGGGAATGGGGGGTACGAAACCTCCTCAAAATCGGAGATTGAGTACAGGGGTTAGCCAAATCAGAAAATCAGGGACAGGGAATAAGGGGATAAGGGACACTGCCAGTCAAGGCATTTTAAACTAAAAATTAAAACTAATTTCAGCTAAAAATGGCCAAAATGTCTTCAAATGACGAAAAATATCCTAAAAAATTGTATCTAAATAACTGTCTTGCCGCTAATTTTTGCGTTAACTTCGCTTAAAAATCTGTATAATTTCCAGTCAGTTACAAAAATTCGACTTCGCCCACCCCCAAATTTGATATAAGCACCAAGGGCAGGCAAAATTTGGGCCAAACTCGGTATATGTCCTCTCAAGAATCGATGCACTTGTTAGTGCATGCTATAAATTATAAGTTTATAAGGTGAGAAGTTACCTTTACTTACTCAGTAATACTCTTTGCTTCGTGTATGCGAATCTCCATTTCGGAGTGAATATCTGCTGACAGCATTCTGCAAATTGGAATGCTAGAATGCAAAGGGTTTCCCCTTTTTCTTTTTCAGTTCCATGCTGGCAATTTGGCCGGACTGATTAATCATTCTTTTTAGCTCCCGTTGGCAGCTTGCCTGGATATTCCGTCGAGCCAGTGTGGATCTTGATCTGTATCTGGCACAGGGTCGGCCTCGAGGTCGTTTAAGGCCTTTTCGGATTTTGCAGGGCATAGAGTCAGTGACCAAGTTGTATTCTGTGACTTTTGATTACGAAAAATTTTCTGAAAAAGAACACTAAGTAGCAAGCAAGCATTGGTGAATCTAATCTCAGTAAATAACAATATTTGAGAAAAATTTTTATATTCTGTTACGTCCAGCATTGGAAGAGTTGGAATCATCTTTGAAATCAAGCAAAAACTACCGTAATCCTGTGCGGTACCCCCTTTCCCACCAAATTAGAAAGGGTTCGCTGAAATTGATGAGGTCTTGGCTTTTGACCTTTTGACCCATAGAACATGAGATATATCAAGAGTACATAATGATAAGAGTATGACAAGCCTAACACTCTATGCAGTGAAGGAAAAAACTATGCGATGCGCGCTAACGGCTTACCCCCCCCACAAATTGACCCCCTCTCACACCGCCCCTATATGGGAACGTGGTCCAAACGGGGGTCGCTCACTGGTTTGCATAATTACACGTTGAAATTAATAGCGGCCCAATTTGGGGAGGGGGTTTAAGCGTGTATGTTTAACACATGCATGTAAACCACATGCTAAGCGAATGAGTGACCCCCGTTTGGAACTATGTACCCATATAGGGGCGGTGTGAGAGGGGGTCAATTTGTGGGGAGGAGGGGTAAGCCGTTAGCGCGCATCGCATAGTTTTTGCCTTCACTGCATAGAGTGTTAGGCTTGTCATACTCTTATCATTATGTACCCTTGGATATATTTATTATATTTGTACAAGGAACGTATTGACATTTTAAGCAAGTGCCTCCGCCGGATTTTAGAATTTACCACCCTCCAGATTTTCAAGTTTACCTTAACTGTGAGACCATGCCCATGTATATATGATATAACTCATTATGTCAAGGTCAGGTTGGTTCGTTACAGCTTAGGTTTAAGGTTTTAGGTTAAGTTTCATGATAGTAGGTTCTATAAATCACACTTTAACAATGGGAAATGGGAGGTACGAAACCTCCTCAAAATCGGAGATTGAGTACAGGGGTTAGCAAAATCAGAAAATCAGGGAAAGGGAATAAGGGGATAAGGGACACTGAAATGGGACAGGAAGATAAAACTTCGGAAATTCGGGTTTTTTTGGCAAATAACATAGAGCTATGGAAACGCAGCCTACAAGATTTTAATAGATTATTTGGTTGTGCACCATTATTGATTATTTTAGGTCTAGTCTGGATACAAATGTTGCAGCTTAAGGTGCAGCCCAGTAGTGTTTGAGGCCGGACGGGGTTTCAGTTTTGATGCATAGAGTATGATAAGGCTTGTCATACTCTTATCATTATGTACCCTTGGATATATTTATTATATTTGTACAAGGAACGTATTGACATTTTAAGCAAGTGCCTCCGCCGGATTTTAGAACTTACCACCCTCCAGATTTTCAATTTTATCCGCCTTAACTGTGAGACCATGCCCATGTATATATGACATAACTCATTATGTTAAGGTAAGGTTTGTTCGCTACAGCTTATGTTTAAGGTTTTAGGTTATGTTTCATGAAAGTAGGTTACATAAATGACACTTTAACAAGGGTGTATGGGTGGTACGGGACCTCCGCAAAATCGGAGATTGGGTACATGGGCTAGCAAAATCAGGGACAGCACCACAACGGAATTGTACCCCCCAGTCGTCCTGCCAGGAGTTTCTTGTTTTCACTTTACCTCCAGCCTTCCAGCCAGTAAAATAATGTTTTCATACTTTGTTGGGATGCTATTTGACATTGAGAAGATTTCGAATTAAAATTTGAAAAATTCATTTATTTTCAGATAGAGCCAGGGACGCTTAACTTTTGCGAACTGCGAGCCAACTTTTGAAAATGGTGCTGCGCTTAGTACTACTGTTTTATGGTGAAAATGTCAAAGGCGCATGTCGGCAATTATGTCGCCTATTTGTGCCTGGCAGGATGACTGGGAGCCTCTAGTTTAACCTTACAGTTTCGCCATTACTTACTAGGTAGTAGCTTCGATTCTCGCATTCGAATCTGCATTTCTGCATTTAGATCGGCTGACGGAATTCTGTAGGACTGGAATTGGATTGTGCACACTGTTTGACCCTTTTGTTTTTTCAGCTTCACGCTGGTCAGTTGGCCAGAATTTCCAGTTTTGATCTCGGAATTTCTCAGAAGGCACGAGGAGGTACAGTTTAGACATACACTGCCGATTGGGAACCTGCAGTAAGTCAGTCGAGATGAGTTTATTCAGTATAACATAATGCAAATCTAACTTTTACATTGTCATCGTTATTCCAGTGGCAGCCGCCACAGCTGCCACCGCAGCTTGAGAACCAAATTCTCGGCACCAGATGGCGAGGTTCCTGGTGGCTATAGCCGGCCCGTCGACGATTGCTTCAAGACCCCAGGAAGCGGCCAGAGCTCCAATGGTCACGGCAACCACTACTAGCACGTGACTGTTTGCAGAGCATTGTACGACTGCCACATCTTCAATATCTATAAGATAGAAAAGTATATAAATAATTAATAATATATAATTAATATATAAATAATAAATAAATAATAAGAGTTTTATGGGAAAAAATTTAAGGTACCTGTCGCAGAATGCAGAATGCAATTGGTATTGACGAGGCCCATGGAAGCCTATACACTCGTCCACCCATACGGTGCCCGGCTGGGTTCCATAGATGGGGACACGAATTGATACCTCACCGGTGACCGTAATTACGCATTTCAGAACCGGGAATGGGCACATCCCGGTTAGGGCTATCGTGACGGTGCGTAGGGACCCGCCAAAGAACCCCCAGCTCGGTCAGGACATACTCGATTGAGATCAATCCCACGTTGTTATGGTCATCCAGTACCCTGTCCCATAATTCCCTCCAGCAATCCCTGCAACCTGGACGTAGCCGTCAGTACCATCACCTCAAACTCGCCTCCGTGTTTAATCCAATGGTACCGCAGAGGGTTTGGGAACACGTTGCCGGTCAAATCCACGGTGGGGAAATGGATCCAATTGAGTGTGCAGGGATGGTTAGACGGCGCAGGACACCGATGTGCCAGTCATCACGATCCGCCTCGCTGCCTACCGCAGACAGAAGCAGAAGCAGGGAGTGTTTTCAAGCGCTAGTGCATGAATGAAAATGCTCGGTGTCTTCGACTCCTTCTAAAAAAGTTAGTTCTTCAATGTGACTTTTAATTTCCGTTAATTTTGAGACACTTGATCTTCAAGTTTTACCCAGCCGCTAAATGTAATAACAAATCAAACAATAATACCGTCACCAAACAGAATACTAATAACTATACTAATAACAGAATACTAACAGAATAATAATACCGTTACTGAGTAATAATTCGACTCTCTTATCCGAATTTGCATCTCTGTATGTTCATCAGAAATGATTCGGTCAAACTGATATGAAATCGTACAGAGGTCTTGATGCTTTTTCTTTGTCAAAATTATACTGGCCAATTGGTCAGACATTTGGACCATTTCTTTAAGTTTACGTTCGCAAATATCCTGCATTAGTTGGTTGTCTTTGTCCTGACCTGGATTTAATATGCGATTTCCTTGCTTGGGCAGGAGGCGGACCTGGACGTCGTGGTGGACCTCTTTTAGTTCTTGGCGGCACAGCAAAACTTAATTGACCTAGTTGTTTAAGTGACGACACTGATGTTAAAGTGATTTCTTAATCCAATGCAGGGAAAACTGTCCATTCTGACAGTATCTTCCTAGCGAAGTGTAACGAAGATGAGTCTGCATGCAAAAAGAACTGTTTTTCTTTTAACTATTGCCACTCCCGTGTGGTATGTAACTATCACGTTCATTGCCAAAGAATTTTTACATAACATGCTGAAATAAACTTAACCATCCCTTAAATATCCCACTTGGACTGTAACATCTGGAAACATGGACCAAACCGGAGAAGTTAAAAATAACCCAAAAATGAGAACCCCTGCATTGATTTTTGATTATTATTATTTTATGAGTATTTTAGATTAGCCCACTTTTTAAAATTGACTTTTCAGTATACTGATCTTCAGTGTAGTGCAAAGTAAGTGTACTACCTCCAGCAGCACTGGTGCAAAAACAGCGATCGGTGGCGTAAGTATCCCACAGTAAACCTAATTTAATTAAACGCTCTTGATTAAAACTAAAAACCTAAAACCTAAGCCAGAAACAAATAATGATATGAAAGATGACAGCTGACTGTACCTGTTAGAACACTCTGCAATTAGAACGTCGCACAGTCTAGCATTTGAAATAAAAGCTCATAAACATCACGTGTTCTGCGAATAGTTGCGCAGCTATGCTCAATAAAGCTCAAGATGCCTTTCCTAGTCATTCAAACAATTTTTTGTTTAAAAAGTCGCCAAAGCCCTACTAGTATCAAGAGTACAAGAGTGTGACAGACAAGCGTCACGCTCTTAGTTATCAAGCGAAAAACATCATCTGCGCAATAACGGCTGACCCCCCCCACAACTGAGTATGTGCACTTCAAATATTTTTGCCCGCTATGCCTACGTTCTAAAGCTCACAAACACAACTAAAGTCTGACCAAAAAATGTAGAAAGCGAAATTGTTTTCTTTATATCTCAAAAACGCTTCAAGATAGCTACCACAAAGTATATATTTTCTGAACCGGACTGATGAGATCTTTCTTTTCGTGAAAAAATTTTTTTGAAATTTCCCGTGCGATTTCAAAGGGCGCCGCTTTTATATGTACAGAAGGATTGGTACATGGTACTGCCGCGATTTTTTCACGAAAATTTTCCCCTTGTATGAAAGTGCTACACACCAAATTTCAACTTTTTTGGCTGAAAATTGCGTGAGTTATTCAATTTTTTAGATTTTCAAAATCCTTTGATCTTTGCCGCTTTTTCGACTTTGACTGGTCATTACTCGCGACGCGCTCAACGGAAAACATTTTCGATTAGATTTTCAGGACCGCCTAGGCGTCCGCTTTCACCCGATATATGTGAGATTTCAAAATTTGAAAGTCGATTTTTTCGAAAAATACCACTTTTTGACCCAAAATTTCGACATAGCGAGTCTAGCAAAAGTGAGTAAACATTACATAATCATAAAGTCCAATCTAAGCTGACTCCAACGATATAAAGTTTTTGTGGCTATGACTTACATTGCGTCCGCAATGAATTTTTAAACAATTTCCCTTTTTCAGCTGGTTTTTGGCTCCCTTTGATGTTGCCGCCTTGATTTGCCTGAACCAGTGTAAACTAAAAAGAGTCAGCTTAGATTGGACTTTATGAGTATGTAATTTTTACTCACTTTTGCTAGACTTGGGACTTTGGCTAGACTAGGCGAAATTTTGGGTCAAAAAGTGGTATTTTTCGAAAAAATCGACTTTCAAATTTTGAAATCTCACATATATCGGGTGAAAGCGGACGCCTAGGCGGTCCTGAAACTCTAATCGAAAATGTTTTCCGTTGAGCGAGTCGCGAGTAATAACCAGTCAAAGTCGAAAAAAGCGGCAAAGATCAAAGGATTTTGAAAATCTAAAAAATTGAATAACTCACGCAATTTTCAGCCAAAAAAGTTGAAATTTGGTGTGTAGCACTTTCATACAAGGGGAAAATTTTCGTGAAAAAATCGCGGCAGTACCATGTACCATCCTTCTGTACATATAAAAGCGGCGCCCTTTGAAATCGCAGGGGAAATTTCAAAAAAATTATTTCACAAAAAGAAAGATCTCATCAGTCCGGTTCAGAAAATATATACTTTGTGGTAGCTATCTTGAAGCGTTTTTGAGATATAAAGAAAACAATTTCGCTTTCTACATTTTTTGGTCAGACTTTAGTCAGTTGGTTCAATGTGCGTCTGTAGCGAGCTTTAGAACGTAAGCATAGCGGGCGAAAATATTTGAAGTGCACATACTCAGTTGTGGGGAGGTCAGCCGTTATTGTGCAGATGATGTTTTTCGCTTGATAACTAAGAGCGTGACGCTTGTCACACTCTTAAGGTGCCTTCATAGTCGCGAACGCAAGTGTACGCGCGTCGACGCACGCCTACGCGCGTCTACAAACGTCAATATCATTTTACGCGCATCAACGCGCGTCGACGTGCGTCGATGCGCGTAAACTGGCATGCTACAAATGGGGGCGTTGACGCGCGTCGACGCACGTCTACGCGCGTCGACGCTTCCAGTCGTAGCATAGCACCAGGGCGTGATGTCACGTTTGGAGGCGTCAGGCCTCATTTAATTCATCTGCTCTGTCCGGTTTGCCGGATTTCTGCCACAAAAAGCCAGTTTACTTAGCTTTCGCCTGAATCTATAACTTTTGTGACAGACTAACTTTGGCTTAGGGACGCACAATCCGATTTTAGGACTGTTATACTGGGACTCGGAGTTTGGGTTAGAAGTTCAGCAGATTCTAGGGAAGAAAAGAAGATCCCGTTCTGAATTTATTAACTTTCAATTTCACAATTCAAAAATGAAATGTGCGCTGTCTGAAATTGTCTGTTCTTTGATTGCTTTCGTCTTTACTGTCTCCACCAAACCTGCTCAAATTAACTCTCTTTAAAGCTCGAGCTAAAGTTTTAAAGTTTAAACGTCGTCCTCTTTAGAAGAGGACAGAATAGTCGCCAGTTTTCTGATGGTGCGGTCTGTTGGTGGCTATTCGCGACCTGGGCTGGTGGACTTCCGCACATTTTCAGGTACACATAGGTTTAGGGAGCATATAGGGAACTACCCCGTCGACCCTCGGAAATCATACCATTGGGTGACTGCGAATCAGTTCGCAGTCTAAAGACGAGTACTGTTTGTGTGTGAAAGCGTGTGTGTGTGGCAACAAAAATGTCTTAGGTTTCAGCTCTAGATTTTCCTCTGGGTTTTGGGGTAGGGGCCTGTGACAGATCATTGTAGTTAGGTTTTAGTTGGTAGGCGGTGAACAGATTCCAATAGTGTCAGTTCTTGCAATAGATTTGTAGTATATTTGATCTTTGTGTCATTTGAGATAGTAAAAAGTTCATTAGGTTCAGTGCTTAGGTCGTTGTAGTTGGTACTAGATTGGATAGGATACCGCTGAGTCGACGATTCTCAGCCGTGGGATTGTGCTGAGATTGAAGCTTGGACTGTTGACAGTAGAGCCCAGGTCTTGTGTCTTTGAGTATGACGGTTGTTCCGACTTTAAGGTTCTATCCGTCTGTGCAGTGACCCCTGGTGCTGATCCGTGGGTGGCAGTCAAACATCTAAACTGTTCTTTCGATAACTACTTCTAGGAGGCATCAGTGAATTCACATTCCCAAGGTGGGCCGTCTGGATTAGGTTAGATCCACACTAGACTAGCTTAAGGCCAGTTCACACTAGGCAACTCTGGGGCAACTTCAGTTGCCACACGAAAACTCTGCAGCAACTTGCAGAAACAGTTGATTCAACTAGTTGAAGCAACAACCTATCATATGCAGGAATTCTAGTGCGCCTATTTTTATAATTTGAATTGACGAATCAACGTGCTAGTTTCCGCTAGAAATCGCCCCAAGCGCGATTGCGGCAACTTTTTTCTCAGTTGCCACTACATTCACATTGGGCAACTTTTGAGCAACTTGGTTGAAGCAACCAAGTTGCTTCAACTAGTTGCCCCAAAGTTGCTTCAGCTAGTTGCCCCAAAGTTGACTAGTGAGAACTGGCCTTTAGTCCTTAGACCTAAGAGTTGATCTTAATCTTCTCGCTGTCTGCCTCTGCGTAGCAACGTTTAGAGCCCCGGATTTCATCCCTTTTGTTATATATGCATATTGCGGGAAAAGCCCCGATAAGCCGATATTTTAAAATTTTTAAAATTTTTCAAAATTTGCAATATACAAATTTTGCTCTCATCATGACGATTCAGAAAATACCTAATGTTATGGGTCTCCGATGAATATTAAATGATGTAGATTGATAAGCTTGATATGGGATATGCGGAGCTCAGCTGGTGACTCAGTGGTGTAGTGGTAGCATGTCGGATTCACAGCACACAGTGTTGACTACATCTGTGGAAGGGGGCCAGCCCTTCATCAGGCATTGCGCCAGAACACAGACTCTTGTTACCTTATCACTGCAGTGGTACCCATTTACCGACCAGTTAAGGATAGACAGCTGAGTTGGCTGGAGCCTACGGAGAACCGATATGTGCTTAGTCCCTTGCTCAAGGGGATTTGTGAAAGCCTTGTAGCAGCAAGGGTTCGAACCTAGGGCCGTAAGATCTGCAGTCGAACGCCTTACCATTCGGCCATCACATCCTGGTTTCCACCCGGTTTTCACGGTTAAAGCACTATCAATCAGCAAGCACTATCAGCACAATCATCGTAATGAAATTCTGAAACTATCGTAATTGGGGTACAACAGTCTGTTTACAAGTTTTGTTGGCCATCCTTGTCAGTGTTATCAAGAGTACATAATGATAAGAGTATGCCACTAGGCAAGCTCTGTGTGAGCAGAGCAAAAACTATGCTCTGTTCGCTAACGGCCCTCCCCCGCAAATTAGACCCATCACTTCAAAGAAGTTTGTGCGCTATGTTTGTGTTCTAAAGCTCGAAGCAGGCACAAAATTTGCTGCTGCTTGTGTTTTCGAGCTTAAGGGGGGGGGGCTACGAACAGGTTGGCACAACATCGTCGGAGAGAGCTACTTTTGCCCCCAACGTTAGCCAACATATCAAAGTAAAAAAGTTAGGGTGGGCAATAATATATCTCGCCTACACTGTTTTTGGCAGGACGCCAAAGTACAAATTTTGGTGCGAAAAATGGGATTTTTCAAAAAGGTTTTTTCAGCACTGGTGGATTAACGGTTTGACCAAATCTGAAACTTTCAGCCATAAATGTTAATTGTTACCAGTGCTAAATATTAAAAGTATTCCGGCTTTCGAGCGTTGCTTCCTTCTTCAGCTATAACAGCTCAAAGCTTGAAATTTGGCGAAAAGTTACGCTGTGACCGTGCGCCGTTTTCGATCTAATAAAATCGACAGCCCCTAGCCTACCCCAGCTTTTTAGCAAATATTAGGCTCTAATAGGTGCAAACTGTCTGTTGGTTTCGAGGACTTTGGCTTTCTGGTTAGTGTGCTAACTTTTTGTTAAGCATTTACCCTTATTTTTAGGCCTGAAAAGCTAGCTAAGCGCATTAAAAATGGGGTCAAAAAATGTTTTGTCTCCGATTTAGAAGAAAAGGTGGTTTTAGGGGTTATTTGACCTACTGAATCCGATTATGAAATCCGTTTTTCGATATTATGAAATCCGTTCTTCGATATGACGCTTCCTTCGTTCAGTATGCGCTTACAACTGTATTAGAGCTTTTTGGAGCGATAGCCATCCATACATACTTAGAAATCAATCTAGCATTTCTAAACACTGCAGCGAGGTTTAGTGACCTAGCTTTCTGCATATCTTGGTACACTCACTGGCCTGTAATGCGCAAGGTTTCAGCCAATTCTGCCACAGTAATGAGTAATTGGATCACATCTTCGAAATCGCACCAAATAACAGCGACAATATCGATAATGTAATCTAGCACTGCGAACGCAGGGATTAACGAAATCACGTCATTTTTACATAGGTTAAGACAGATACTTGGAGTATTAATTGGAGCAAAGTTGGGTTCATTTGGTAAACCACAGCTCATTAGACGTTAGTTAACCTCCACCCGTATAGACCTACAACACCCAATTTTTCGCACTTTGATTATATCTCACAGAAAAGTATACATTGATCTAAGGATTATTTTACACGATATCAAAGCGCTATATGTCAGAACTATTTCTGGAAAATTTGGGTACCGTACCTTGCCCATAGCGATCAGGGCGAGGCGAAGTTTGTGTACGTGTCATGTCGAGCTTTGGACCGACAACACCAACTTCTAACGGCTCCACAGGAAGCTACGCTGCATGGAATTCTTTCAAACTTTAAACTATTTTACACTAAACCTAATACTATTATGTGGCAAAAGACTAGCTAGCTTTTCCAAAATCGCGCTTTTAGTGAAATTCGTAGCCCCCCCCCCTTAAGCACATAAACATAGAGCGAGTGAGCGTAACCGCGTTTCGATTAGTTTCTGATTTATGGGAGCGGGGGGAGGGGGTGAGCCGTTAGCGGGCAGAGCATAGTTTTTGCTCTGATAACATAGAGTGTGCTTAATTGCACACTCTTACATTATGTACTCTTGTTGTTATTAAAGTAGTATGAAACTGATAACTTAAAGTGCTGCTGTGCTTCTGGTCAGTAAACATAATTCATTTAATGAAATAACATGTTCTTCACATGTTTTAATTAACTTTCTATCTTTGATTGCCAATTAAGTAGCAAGTAAATTAAGGGGGGGGTCGCTTTTTGGCCGATTTTTCGACCATCTCCGATTTTGCTCATTTTCACATATGTTGTAGTCCTAATGGGTCCCTAAAACAAGACAGGTGCGTTTTGCGTAATAATGCTTCAATCGTTCTGTAGGGGCCTTCAAAGGTTACCTCGACATGTGTTAAACATAGGAAAATGAAAAAGTTAGGTTAAAAAGTTTGTGGCAGAAAAATTTTTCGCTGTATGCAAGATACAGCGCTGCAACCTTGTTGTACATGTTAAGGACATATTAGAGAGTGCAAATAACTAAGCGGCTCCTTTGATCTCTTCTAGGTCACAAAAAGTCAATTTTTGAAATTTCCAAAATATAGTCAAATTGGGTATCATTCGATAGCTACCGATGAGCTGAACAACTTTTCTAATAGAACTATGTGTCTGAAATGTAGTATCTGAAAGTTAGAGTAAGTTAAAGTATGAGGGCACAGTTAGCTGAAAAAGGCTCAGTTCACAATTGATTGTGAACGACTGGATGGATATTCTAGAGTTGTTTTAGCATTAAAATATTAGCCAACCCACACGAATTAAATTGCCATATTAGTTGACGAAAATTTCGGTACCGTTCTGTCTCAACATGACTTTGGAGGGCAAATCGCAGTGATTTTCAAGTTTTCCAACTTTATAGCTGAATATCTCTGTCACTGTTTAGTTTCGAATTCTAATGTTTTGTCTTGTTTTTGAGAACATATGTACCTATATTGTGTATGAAAATGAGCGAAATCCGTGACTATCGATTTTGACCCAAAGCGACCCCCCCCCTTAAGTAGCTTTTATAAATATTAATACCCAGTTTTTCCATGAAAATGTTCAAAACTCTACACGCCTTTCTATAGCAAACTTACAGCAATTGTTTAACTTGGTCGTTTTCTTCGGCGCTGTGAATTTCTGCCTGAGGCAACAACTTGCAGGCCGTACGGGCTGGATCAAAATTCATTTTTCCCGATAGCAAAAATAGTACTTTGTAGTCATCTTCGTAGCTTTGACGCACTAAATATTAAAACTAGAAACGTCAAACGCTAATTATCGAATCTTAAAAAGTATCAACCTGTCAAGTTAAGTTGATTGATTATGTGAAAATGTCACCTAAAGACTATTGAAACTTGACCCTTGAGAGAGCACATATATATTCAGCACTTTTTGTATATGGATTAAAAGTCTAAAATATGGGGTAGATAATTCAAACACTATTTTATATAGAGGTCAACTAATCAAAAAGGGCTTACCAGAATAGGCCTGCCTAACTTTATCGCAAGTCATCTTTGGCTTGGGCAGAACATAGGGCTGTTCACAAGCCAGTCCAGCAAACCCTGTCGGGCAAACACAGCGGCATTCATCGTCTAAAATGACTGATTTGCCGCCGTTCTGGCAAGGCTGCTGGCAGTGCCTTAGGTTGAATCGGTCCAGGAAATAGACGAGAGCCTTCATGCAGTTCTCCCGACGTCTGGCGGACACACCTGCGTACGGGAACAGGTCGCAGACTGGAGCCACCTGTAGGTTCAGCACTGCCGGATTTTCTAAAATTATTTCCGTATACTGGGGTCAGGACCATATATATGCATAAGTGTATGCCACTAGGCACACTCTATGTTATCAGAGCAAAAACTATGCTGTGCGCGCTAACGGCTGATCCCACGTGCAAATCAGACTCTAGTAATCTCGACAAATAGTGGCTACTCTAAACGGGAGCACGCTCTATAGCTTTACGTGCTTAAGTTTTAAAACACATGCAATCTACCCATACGTGTGCTCTGACGAAGGCTTTCTGAGCTGAAGCTCACTCTGCCCTCCCAGAACCTGGATTTTCCGATTTGTGGGCTGTGATGTGTAGCTTTTAGAAGAAAATTAAAAAAGTTAAGTTTGGTGTTATCTTGCATCCTCTACGAGGTAGTCTGGTGATGCCTGTTACGAAGTGTTGTTGATTAAAGCCGTGTATTCTTGTGTCAGCCAGTACCTAGCAGCAACAGTTACAACTTCAGTAGTATAGGTCAGCACAAATGGGACCAGTTTGTACAGGTGTATCTTTGGAGGAGATATAGGGTAATTAATCATACAGGTAAGGTCATTAATCATGGAGGCAGATGTCTTTCAAGGTCATTGTTGGCCAATTTTCTTAGCTTACATAAGCTTTGTAACATTGTACTAAATTTTTAACACAGTGTTATTGGACTATATTACTTTACTTACGTATTTGTCTACGTATTCAACTTTAAGTTTGCTAGACTATAGTTTGTTTACCTGTCTAATTAGTGTTTATTAATTATGTCTAATTAAGTACGTAAATTAAGTAACATTTTCAAACTTTTTTAAAACTTTTATTTACCTGACTGTTTGCCAATAGATTCTTACCTATCTATCTCAGCATCGTATAGATCAAAAAATATTCTTCTCAAATTTCCCCACTTTCTTCTATTCCGGCCAAAATTTCTAAAATTTTCCATTTCCTGTCTCCTATTGAATTTCTTCATCTGGACCTTTGTATTAACCTTGAAACGGAAGACATGTAACAAACACTTAAAGAAGACAAGATTGTTAAGTACTTCAGAATATACTGATGTTAGCAGCCTGCTAGTGTTATCATATCTTTAGCATACTGAGGACTCAAACCTGTCACTACTTTTTCTCCCTGCTAGCTGCCTTCTAGCGTGATCATATCTTCAACACACTGAGGACTCAAAGCTGTCAAAAGTCTTTCTCCCTGCTAGCTGCCTGCTTGTTTAAAATTTTCTCCCAGCTAGTAGCCTTCTAGTGTTATCATATCTTTAGCATACTGAGGACTCAAAGCTGTCAAAAGTCTTTCTCCCTATTAGCATCCTTCTAGTCCTATCATATCTTCAACACACTGAGGACTCAAACCTGTCAAAAGTCTTTCTCTCCCAGCTAGTAGCCTTCTAGTGTTATCATATCTTTAGCATACTGAGGACTCAAAGCTGTCAAAAGTCTTTCTCCCTATTAGCAGTCTTCTAGTCCTATCATATCTTTAGCACACTGAGGACTCAAACCTGTCACTACTTTTCGCCCTGCTAGCTGCCTGCTAGTGTTATCATATCTTTAGCATACTGAGGACTCAAACCTGTCAAAAGTCTTTCTCCCTATTAGCAGTCTTCTAGTCCTATCATATCTTTAGCACACTGAGGACTCAGACCTGTCACTACTTTTCGCCCTGCTAGCTGCCTGCTAGTGTTATCATATCTTTAGCATACTGAGGACTCAAACCTGTCAAAAGTCTTTCTCCCTATTAGCAGTCTTCTAGTCCTATCATATCTTTAGCACACTGAGGACTCAGACCTGTCACTACTTTTCGCCCTGCTAGCTGCCTGCTAGTGTTATCATATCTTCAACACACTGAGGACTCAAACCTGTCAAAAATCTTTCTCTCCCTGCTTGCTTAAAATTTCCTCCCTGTAAGCTATCTTGATTGCACCTGTCTCAATGAAATTAAAGACGTAAACAAGGAAAAGGGTAGAAACATTGGTTGAAAATAAAAATTTTATGTCTCCAATTACGTAATATTGACAACACTTATCACACTAATTTTGGTGTCAACGTAAAGAGCATATGTTGAACTAACTTCGGTCACCTGTTGGTAATTATTGGTTGACTAATTAGTTAGTAATAATTGGTTAAAGATGACTATGAAAATTGGCTGAAAATGGGATGTCTCCAATTACGTAAGATTGCGAAAACTTTATGTGATAAGTTTGATATCAACGTAAAGAGCAAACTGTGAACTAACTTCGGTCAACTAATTTTGTTTAGTAGTTAGCTAATTAGTTAGTAATAATTTATTAAAGTTAACTATGGCTGAAAATGGGTGATTGTAATTTTATGTCTCCAATTACGTAAGATTGTTGACACATGTTGGGTTA
>JASAND010000107.1:0-10067 GCA_030248195.1 Trissonchulus latispiculum | reverse complement strand
GGGCAGGGCTTTCAGGGCGGATGGTACAATGTTGGCAGGTCCAGGGGTACTCGCGTACTGGACGGCTTCCGCAGCGGTGAGCCCGGAACAGGCTCCGGCTATAGCCCAATCGGGTGCAGACGCAGCACAGGATGGAGCAGGTCCTTCCGAACAGGGCGACCGCGGTAGGCACACGGGTATCGTATGGGGCTGCGGATGGGGACCAGGATTTCACCCGCCGCCCCCGGCCAGAACGTTGCAACCGTGTCCGCTAGTTTCAGTTCTTTGCGGAAAGTCTCTTACAGCAGTTTTCCATTTGTTGTGATTTTCATCAGTACTAATTTGTTTGAATTTTCGCCAGAATCTGTTTTTACGACGTTTTAATTTCCTAAGATTTGGGGTTAGGGCGAGTCTATGTGATGTAAGAGGGGAAATACTTGCAACCGGTACGTATGTTTCTATTGCAATTTGTAGAATTCCTTTAACTATTTGCCAAAGAGTTTCGATGTGTCCATATTATTATCAA
This sequence comes from Trissonchulus latispiculum, assembly GCA_030248195.1. Taxonomy (NCBI): domain Eukaryota; kingdom Metazoa; phylum Nematoda; class Enoplea; order Enoplida; family Ironidae; genus Trissonchulus; species Trissonchulus latispiculum. The sequence continues at coordinate 9,562 of JASAND010000107.1, read as the reverse complement.
AAGGTACAAAAAAATAACCTGTAGCTAATATAAAGTCTTTTATTGCTGTATAATTGCCTCTATTATATAAAAAATGGTTTTCCTACGGATTAATGGGGGTTCTCTATGACGTAGTTGAAAGTGACCATTTGATATCACTACTAGCAAGGAGATGTATCACAGTAATATTTCTTATCAAATTTGGGTTATTAGTAAGGACAAGATCAAGGACGTTATTTTGTCTAGTAGGTGAGGTTACTAGCTGAGTCAAACCACATGTGGTTACGAATTCGATAAAAATCTCAGCGGGCGTATTTGATGGTGCACTAACGGTGTTCCAATTTACAGTAGGAAGATTGAAATCACCTAACAAAATGTATGGTCTATTTGTAGGTATATCATCAAGTAGTTTCGCGCATATATTTTCCATCTGATATTGAGTTATAAGAGGTGGAACGTATACAAGTTCAACTCTAACCCACCTGCCCCCGATGTTGACATCAACTACACAAAAGTCACAATTATGCAAATTACTAACAGATACTAACACACTAGGATGACATTTATGGACTATAACAGCAACGCCACCCCCAACTCTATCAGGTCTATCGGCTCTATAAATTCTATACCGATTTGCGCATAACTCAGAATCGCTTATTTTTTGCGAGAGCCACGTTTCCGTTACAAATATGACATCATAAGCAGGATAATTTTCAATAATTTCAGCTTTAAATTCCAAAATTTTGTTACACAAACTTCTTGAATTAAACAAAATACTACTAATCCCAACCTGAGTGCCCCCACTATCGTTACTGCTCCCTAAGCATTTGGGGTCCCAGGGGCGGGAGGCGGGTTCGTTGATGTCTATATACTTGCAGAAACAATGGAACACCTATAATCATGTCGCAGTGCAGAAAACAATTATACAACGGAGCGGGGTCTGGGGGGCTAGTTGAGAAATTTTTTAAATTAACGGCAGAAACGGCATTGAAAAGTTGTATTCCTTTAGCTTTCGTATTGAATATTTCTTGAGTTGTATGGCAACTATTTTTAGGCTCTGACTGCTTTTATTATTAAGAGATAAACAAGAAATCATATTGAATAATACTAGCTTCAGAAAACATATGTATAGTTAAATACGAATAAATACTAGCTATTTACGAATATTCGCACGCAGTACGAAAATAAATTATACGCAACTGTATAAGTAGAAGCATTAAGACTTAGGAGAATAAAACACCCATAACCATGTTGATGCAGAAATGCAGAAAACCATTCTAAACCATTGGAAACAGGCGGGGGTCTGGGGGCGGCAGCCCCCAGTTAAAAGCTAGAGCTTTTTTAAAACTTAAAGACTTGAAAACTATTTTTTCAGAGCACTTTTTGTAAAAGTTTTCGAAAATTTGGCTGTGTATTTTGTTGTGTAAATTAGTTTTTCACTGTGTAAATTAATTTTTTTGTGTAAATACACAGTATTTTACACAAAAAAACCCTGCTTTGACCAATTTCCTCACATTGATTAGCAGGCGTGTTCACTTTGAAACAAATTTGGTTGTGATCACTGGTACTAAACGGTTCAAATTGTCAGTTGCGTAATTAAATGCATATCGCCTGAAAAAATAAGATCCAGAACGTTATTACCCCTCGTAGGTTCCTGAACTTTTTGAACTAGCCCAAATTCACTAAAAAGCTCAAAGTACAACATTTCTTTGTCAGAACTAGGTAGAAAATTTCCTACGAAGAAATTAGGTAGATTAAAATCACCCACAATAATTATGTCTCTACCATCGTTTTGCAAATTACGCAAACGTGCTGCTGTGGTTTCAACAAAATTCATATCAACTTCGGGTGGAGTAGTCGGAGATCTATAATTAACACATAAGTCAAGGGACGTAAATTTATTCACCTTTATATTAAACCATAACGTTTCAATATAGCCATCAAAACAATGTCCATAACTGAGTTTGGGCCTAAGATTGACTTTAACTGCGGCCAAAACTCCTCCATGAATACGCAAATTTCTATCCAATCTGAATATAACATAATCCGAAAGAAAATTAAATAAAACGTCTGAATCTGAGGTTTTCAGCCATGTTTCAGAAACCATAATAATATCAGGTGCCTTTTCAGAAATTTGGAAAGATAATTCATCCAACTTATTTGAAATACACTGAGAGTTGAAATATAAACATGTAAGCAGTTTGGGAGGCTGAGTTGACTGCGGGGCGTGTGTGGTCTGGGTGGTGATCAAGCCGGTTTACCTCCTCCACCTCATCAACATTCTCATTAGCTACTGGGGCAGGAAAAGAAACAATCTTACCACGATAGATCTTGACCTGCTCACCTTTCGCCCTTCTCGCTGACAATTCGTCACGCAATTTTCTATCATTTTCGCGCTGCCGAAATGTCAGGTCGGGTCTTTTTACATAGTGTTATTATGTAAAAAATTTGGACCCGCAAGTTTCTTTTACGCTGGTTGTACTTCGAATTTTGGTTCTCGGCCCTGGGACCAAAGTGGGTACCCAGGCTAATATGCTTTGCTTGACCTAGATTATTGATATGAGGAAGCTAGGAATCTACTTATTTTGTGTTCTGTTGCTCTAGCCGGTGTAGAACAAACAATTTGGTGGAGTAATTTCGCATCTGGAATGGTCACGTGACTTGGCTTAGGGTCACGACACCTGGGTCGGAGTCACATGGCTGACCAAAAATTTTATTTCAAGGCCCCAAAAGCCTAAAAACTCGCCTATATATACGTATATAGGTTTTTCGGTGCATAGAATTCAAATTTGGTATTGGTTTTTAGATAGTTTTTGCCCTAGCGGTTGCTCCAGAGGCATTTTACAAAAAGTTGATAGTGATTTTTCTTTTTGTGAATTTGTTCACAAAAAACTCACCCGCCGGCGGCGAAGCCAGAAGACATGGAATGCAATATATGATTGAATAGCTTAGAGTTAGGACATGTCACATTGATAATATGGGGTAGCTGCGCAAAGTCCGTAGTGAGTAATAGCAAAAATTTCAGTTTTGGTCCGAAGTTGTCTGAGGGTCGGATTTTGGGTGGGCCGACTATTTTGGGCACCCTAGTCGGCAGCTAAGCTTACATATGTTTAGCTATTACCACGGAAAAATTTTCCGGCAGCGGCCTGATGTTAATCGTCTAGGTGGGTGATTTTTTGTGAATTTTCGGGGTGATTTTTTGTGAACATTGCTATAGAAACTAGAAAGGCGATTTATATACCAAAATGACAGTCTAGATAGGTCTTGATAGGAACATCAGTTCTGCAGAGTCCAAAATGTAACTACCTTGTAAAGTCCGTAGTGAGTAATAGCAAAAATTTCTGTTTTGGTCCGAAGTTGTCTGAGGGTCGGATTTTGGGTGGGTCGACTATTTTGAGCACCCTAGTCGGAAGAGTTGGGCCTCGGCAGCCAAACTTACATATGTTAAGGTTGGGTCTTGTGGCTATTGCCATGGAAAAAATTTTCTGGCTGCGGCTGGTTGTTAGCCGTCTAGGTGGGTGATTTTTTGAATTTTCGGGTTGTTTTGTGGACATTGCTATATTTGCAGTGCAGTATATATATTATATATATATATATATATATATATACATATATATATATATATATATATATATATATATATATAACCGCAGGGACACCAATATTATAGCGAAGTATGAAGTATATACGCAAAATTCTGCGAAATTATGCGAACTTCGCGAAGGCAGCGAATCTTAAGTAAACTCGATTTTATGGCTACGCCGTGCCCCGGGGAACAGAGCCCATTTGCGCCGTTGACCAGACGGATGGCAGGGGACACCTGTGGGGATCTCCATTTGATGGGGTCCGTGTCCATCGGATTTCCAACGGAGGTTGGCATTTCAGTTCCCCCAGAAATAGTGATCATCTTTTTCCCCCCACACTTGCATCTCAGTCCCCCAGAAATAGTGATCATCTTTTCCCCCCCACACTTTTTGCACCAGCGGACAACGGTGTGCTTTTTTGCCCGCAGTTTCTTTTTTGATTTAAGCAAAAATAACGACTAATTGTTTACTCATTTGAACGTGTTGTTATACCCCTAATTGACCTTCCGCTGCCGAAAAGCGCGATATTACCTGCCCCTGTGGAGGAATGCTGACAAATGTTCCCAGGGGGGGGGGCAAATCATGCGGATAACAAGAAAATTAGGGCCCATAAACCATACTTTTGTGATATTATGAACTGTGGACATTCCAGAGAGTTTCACAAGTGTGGATATGCAAAAGACCACACCCGAAATGGATGACACCTGAACACTTTTGTGCGATGTTGCCACCCGCCATAAATAAAACACCCAATTTCTTGCGGGCTAATATTGCAAAATGGTGTATTTTATCATTGCAAGTTAACACAGAAGACGATTGAATTATAAATTAACGGAAAAAAAGATTTTTTTATACCAAAAATCTTAATTTCCTAGCAATGTTGGCCCATTACTAAGTTTGGCTTATATGACGGATAATACTAAGCTAAAATCTAAAATGCCGGCAACGAGTTTTTAGAAGTAAATATTGCGTTTTATGCCTTTAAATGTCATTTATCTGCTGTTATCTTGGTAAAGGAACGAAATTTGGTGCCATCTTTTTCCCCACCCTCATCTTTTCCCCCCACTTGTGGAGGAAAAAGATGGTCTATATTGAGGCTAGCCTATTAGAAGTACAAGCGAATGCTGATTTTACTGGTGGTATAGAAAATTAGGCCAAGCTCTATATAAAGCGTCTGGCTAGCTACAGTCTGTAGCGAGTAATAACCTTATTTCGAAAATCGTTGTTTCCCCCCTCCCTGACTATATACGCAACGATCATGCTTACGTTGTATATACGTATTTGTTTTAAAGCTGTAAAAGGAAATTTTTAAAAACAAGGCTTTTTAATTCCAAGGTTGACAGACACTTACACTGAAGGGAAAACCCTGTTTACAGGAACTTTGCTAAGATCTTTGCGAACATCGTGAAGGCGGCGGCAAACCTTGACACTAAACTGAATTTTAAAAAATTGTGAGTTTTTGGTGGATGTGGCGAAAACTCCTCAAATTAGCTAGCAAGAGTTCGTGAGCTTCTCTAAATTTAGCGAAATCTCGCTGGCTTAGCGAAGTTCGCGGTTTTTGCGAACTTCGCAAAAAATTGTTTTGAGCTATATATATATATATCTATATATATATATATATATCTATATACGTATACTTATATACTGTAGTAGGGCTTATAGCAGAGCTAATGCAGCCTACAGGAGAGTCCACGACAGTGCGGCATTGGCTTTTTCCTAGACAATTTCTGGGGAGGGAACTCTGGGGAGCGCCCCCCCACTTCTGCGGAGGGTGGAGAAAATTTTTTTAAAAAATGCTTAAAAAATAGCAATTTTTTGCTGCTGAGCTAAAAATTAACTATATATTTTTAACCTAAATTTAAGCTTAAAATAGCTAAAGAATATTTAAAAATCCTGCGAGGCCGGAAAAATTTTGCAAAATTTACCCTCACAACCCTATTTTCCGTGCACTTTAGAGTTCTGGTTGGGGAGACCCCAATCCTGGGGGGGGGCGCCACCCAAATCTGGCCCTGTAGGAAAAAGCCAGGCATATATACGCTAGAATTTTTTAGCTGCATATTATTATGAACAAGCTAGTGTATATACTGTGGGCAGTTACTCATTCCTATCTAGTCTATGGTATCATAGGGGTCGCTCGCGGCAGCGACTCATTCATCGCATATGCTTATACTATGTGTACCAATAATGTACGTACCAATCTGGGCTTATTCTAGGGAATTTTTCTTGGGGGGGAGGCCTCGCATTTCGAGTCATTCTTGGGGGGGGGGGAATTTTTCAAAATTTTTCTAAAATCATGCTAAAAATAGCGCTATTTTTATAGTAATCGCCAAAAAAGTTCGTTTTTAGTGCAAGAATATTAGATTAAATAGGCAAAAAGCAACTAAAAATTTTCGGCGAAGCCGGAAAATTTTTGAAGGTTTGGCCTTGTGAGCGATGTTTTCAGGGCAAAAGTTGGATCCAAAAGGGGCACCCACTTTGAGGGGATTTTGGGGGTGGAGGGTGTTTGTGGGGCCCCCCACCCCTCCCATTGGAATAAGCCCAGCCAATCACTAGCTTGTAGGTACTTGATGCGCAGGAATTGCCATTTAATTTTGCTGACTTTAGTATCATTGCTGGAAGAAGTTCTTCTGCCCGATGATTGTGACAGACTTCCTGGAAAAGCGTATCTAGTTGGAACTGCTCATTTCAGCGTTGAAAGTCAGGATGACGTTAGACAAGTACGAATTTTAATTTATATATTATGTAGTTTAAGTTGACGCATAGTACTACTACTACTTTCGTTTTCTATGATGGAACATTTTATGCAAATTTATATATTTTTTGACCTTGATTTCTTTCAGCAGTTGCTGCCGTTTGTGCCGTTAGAGCCAGTGTTTTTATCGTCTTTACTTTTTGCCCTTTATATGATGTGATACGTAATATTGTTATTAATTTCTGTATGATTGTTGTATTCAGACGATTCGTGAAACGCAACCTGATGGCGTTATGGTGGAGCTGTGCTCTGGTAGAGTAGCCGTTCTTGCCCTGGACGAAGAAACGGTGCTCCGGGAGGCCAAAAAATTGAGCTTTGACCACATTGTTAAGACCATACGCGAAGTACGTGGTCATGTTTTGTCAACGATTGCATTTCATGCTGTGCACATATATTTCCAGACCCCGACCCTGGCCCCGGTGCATCTCATGTGTATATAGAAATAAATATAATATATATGAGCAGTCGGATGAAATCATTGAAGAGGCAAAAAGACTATTTGATTCTTTTCTTGGATTTTAAAATTCGGAAAATTCTTTAAATTACGCTGTATAAATATCCAAATAACGCCAGGAATATTATGTATGTTCTTTTTACTTTACTTGGTATTATGCCCAGCAGTGCCCCCCCCCAATAGTAGGGCCATGGGCGTTTTTCCGGGGGCACCTTTTTAGATTACAAAAATGAAATCCAAAATGGCGGATTCCGGAGGAATTCCGTCATTGCTTTAAAATCACATTTGTGAAGGAAGTTGCGAGCAGCAAGCTACATTTCTCGGTGCAGAATCACAATTGATATGTTCTTGCAAAAGACAAGCGGAAAATGACACTGATCGAGGCCCTTGTTTTGTCGCCTAATTTATCGAAAATTGTGACATTGGCATTTCAGGCTGGCTTTCAAAAACCCGCTCGTAGGCATGGCCCGCGTTTCAGATTAGAGAAATAAAATCCAAAGTGGCCCGCCCCATAGACCACTGCTTGGCGTAATGCGGTAGTATACGTACAACGTGTGTGCTTGTACGATTATCAAATGGAGACATCGATAACACTACACTCTCAGCTAAATACTGAAATATTGTTGTGATTGTTGTAGTCGGGATTCCTTCAAGGCACACTCCATGTCCTACTGCTCAGTATGTCCGCCAGCATTACACGCCAGTTAGGAATGGCTCCCGGTGGAGAATTCAGGGCTGCCTTCAAAGAGGTGAGACCTGAGTTGACAAATTCAGGCTTCTTGGTGCTTTTCCTGTCGCTAAAATAAGGATTTGATTATATATTGCGTTGGAGTTGGATCAAGAGAGCCTGATGGTTGGTGAGCTATTTATGCACAAGATTGGTGAATTAGTATGTCAGTGCTGCATTAGGTCTCAAACACAAAGCCGACGATCGCCCGCCGCATGCGGTGGTGCTCTGTCAAGTTGTTTGACAGAAATTACCATTTGTAGAAAGCCATTGGTGGCAAGAGGGATACCTCCAGATATTGTACGAAACCGCCAGTTTCCTTCATTTGTTTCTGGTTACTCTATTTCTCAATAACATTCCTTAGCCTCCCCTTAGCATCGATAGTGTTCATGATAATTGAATACTTAGATTTTTGACAGTTCTAAACGTATGTAGGGTTTCCTTTATTGGCTATGACAGTAAAACCTTTCTCTTTATCTATGCAGTGTCTGAATTTAGCAATAAAATACAATATTCAGTTGGCCAAGTCATAAAATATACGTGCAAAGTAGTTTACAGTATATAAAACGCTTTTTGTATTTGTAGGCCAACAGTATGGGTGGCTGTGAGCTTCATCTTGGAGATCGGCCCATTCATATCACTCTACAGCGTGCCTTGGGCTCACTTTCCTTGTGGCAGAAACTTCGCTTAGCTTGGTCCATTCTATCCTCCAGATCTCAAAAGATTACGTACGTATGTGCATACAAGACGACGCACTGCGTTCTTCCGTACAAAATACTCTAAAATACACCAATTTTTACCAGCAAATTTCCACATCTATAGCCCATGGGGGATGAATAAATTCATAGTGTCGCTTCGTTTTGTACTAACACAGTGACTATTTATTTTGGAATCTTGTGGAATCTTCGTTCGTGATTTTTGTTTCCAGGAAAGAAGACGTTGAAAAGTGTAAACAGAAGGATCTGCTGGAGGAAATGTTGCGGGAAATGTCGGGAGAATTTCCGGGTCTGACCAAAATCTTTGTGGACGAACGGGACCAATACATGGCCCATGCCTTACAGTGTATTCTACGTTCCATTCATCGTTCTCAGGTCAAAAAATACGGAGATGAAGGTACTGTGCAAGACAGGGTATTTTTTACCGGGGGACGCGGGGGGCCCCGAAATTGACCTCCCTCCAAATAAATGCCTTCCTTCCCCCCGAAATCGCCCCCTCCCGGGATTTTTTGGGTGCCCAAATTTTTGCCAAAATAGGCAAATTTTCAAACATTTTCCGGCGTCGCGTAGAAATGGCTATTTTTAGCTTAAATCCTGGCATTTTTTGAGAACTTTTTGCCTTTCTACGTCACGTTTAAAATACTCCACAAATACCAATTTTTAGCTCACAAATCTTGTTTAAAAAATGTTAGTAACGTATGAAACTCTTCCTGGTTACGATATGCTGCAGGAGTATGGTGAAGCAGATGATTCTTTGTACTATTTCAGCTCAACACACGTCTGTGGTGGTTGTTGGTGTCGTGGGCATGGGCCATGTAGAAGGAATTAAAAATTACTGGGGGAAAACAATTGATATGCAGTCGCTGATGAAGTAAGTTAGCAAAACTTTCTAATTATATACAATGCTTTTGTCTCGACTAAAAATTTAACGAGAAGCATACATATTATGCGTTTTGATATGTACGTACTTTGTCGTACACTTACGCTTTTACTATCCATTAATAGTGGTGATAATATGAGTGAAAATGGTCGAATGACCGTGTAAAACAAGGCTGCGCAGAAGCTGCGCAGATTCCTGCGCAGATCCTGCGCAGATTATGTGCGCAAAAAATTGTACGTGTCGAGTTTAGTATATTTGCCAAGTTTCATCTCCGTACCACTTTCCGTTAAAAAGTTGCGCCAAAAATCGCTTACGAAAATTGTGTTTTTTCTTTTTTTCCGGTTTCTCGCTTTTGATGTCTCATAAGGGGGTTTTGTAGCTTGAATAACTACAGATAGAAAAATTTTTGCTTATGAAACCCATATATATTCTTGTTGTACAAATCGAAAATAAGAAAACAAGCAAATTGG
>JASAND010000105.1:0-48517 GCA_030248195.1 Trissonchulus latispiculum | reverse complement strand
GAGGCGGAGGAGGCTATGGAGGGATGCCGATGCCGGCTCCAGCGCCCTCTCCGGGCTACGGTGGCACCTGTGGAGGAGGAGGTGGAAGTGGCTACGGGGGTGGTAGTAGCGGCGGTGGCTATGGTGGACCAATTGTTGCTCCCACCTCGGTGGGAGAGCTAAGTCTCTGTAAGTGCACGCATATACTATATACTGCATATATAGACAGACTATCTAATTATATTTGTACATATACGATCAGCGTGCACATTATACATAAGAGTAAAATGTACAAGCATCGCATGGGGTTGGGTACTCACCCGCTGCGCGCTAACGGCTGGCCCCACCATAATTGAAATCAGTAATCCGCCGTCAAAAAAGTGATACGGAGAATGCTGTAGTCAATATTCGGGGCATGGTGCAGCTGGACACGGACAGGAGTGATCTTGACCGCGACCGCCCTGCGCCCGCAGAAGTCGTGACCGCGACCACCCACGTCCGCGACCGCCCACGTCCGCGACCGCAGCCCGTTGGCTAGTTTCGTGACAGCAGAGTTTTCAGATATTAACCTCCTATTTCTATGCCAAACATCCACTTTTCTCATATTTTAAGCTATTTTCAATGTTTTAACAGCCACCTCACCCCAGTCGGTATTTCGTTTAGGGCTGGTGCAGCTTAGATATACATTTTTCGACCGCAATTATTAACAGTTTGAACATGAATTAATAGTTTGAACATTACAAACAATTTGGTTTCGTTGCTGAATTCGGCATGCTCGATCGTGGACGCAGTATGTCTTTTCTTTCACTTCAGGTTAGAGATAGCAACCGGTTCGAACGGCAGCATACAAATAACACTGCTGGTTTATCTTCCCTCGAGTATTTTTAAACCTTTAATACTCATCTAGTCCAAAATGGAATTAACTGAATCTTTCAGAATAGTTTATTGTCGTGCTGCTTAAGGTTTAGCCAACCGGAGGTTTAACCAAATCAAAACTTTCCAAGTTGGTTTCTAATGAGATGAGATGTTTCATTGAGATGCCACTTTTTCAGTGTCACATAATTACCGTTCATGTCAACTGTTACTTGCAGGTGCAGAAAAGTTTCGATAGAGGTCGCAGAGTGCAAAAACTTGAAAATTTCAAATCTTTGGTGTTTTGCTGAATGAACAGAAACCCATAAAATTCAGAAATTTGCAGAATTGAAATTAGACAAAAAGGATTAAACAAATTGAAAACCCGAAAGTACTTTTAGGGCTGGCCGTTTATGCTGCCTGTTCAACCATCCAAAACATTTTGGCAAGACGAACAGCAAAATGTGAAGTTGGTGATTCGTCCAACGAGGGAAATTTGAAAATTTTTAATACAAATTGGCCAAAATTACCACGATTTGATGGAAATTTGCGGTCACTGCGGTCAAGAAAATTTGACCACGACCGCGACAGCCCGCGCGCACCCGCTAGTACCCGAGACCACGTCCAATTCAGTCGGTACGGTATATGTTGTCTTGGCCATTCTGTGAAGTGAGTGTGACTTAAAAAATTTTATGCGACCAATCCCCAAACTCATGACTGTGAATCCACCGCTGCAACACAAATGCCTTGAAGTTGTACTGGAGCTTGCAACAAAGATGCCCGCTCTAAGAGACCATAACATGATGTATCACTATTATCATTATTATTATTACTGTATGTATCATATCACTATTATGGATCATATTAATCAACTATAGCAACCACCATCATCATCATCAATTCATGTGTATATATGCTAATTCTTGTAACACTCATTTCGTTTCGGCTATGTAACTGATTTGTTTCTATGGTTTAGGCTGCACCTGTCAACAGGGACCACCTGGTAAGCCCGGTCCAGCAGGCCGGGACGGTGCACCTGGCAAACCGGGCCGACCGGGCAATCCCGGAGCTCCGGGTAGGGACGGTGTTTATCTGCCAGCTCCACCTCCCGCCCCGCCTTGTCAGAAATGTCCACCGGGCCCACCCGGGCCACCTGGACCACCTGGGCCAAAGGGCCTTCCTGGGCCACAAGGAGACATGGGTGAAGGCGGAAAACCGGGAACTCCAGGTCGACCCGGACCCCAAGGCCCACCCGGTCCCCCAGGAGCTGTGGGTGAGCCCGGTCAGAGGGGCCCCCCAGGCGATCCAGGAAAGGTTCTCATGGGATCACCTCCCGGGCCACCGGGTCCTCCCGGACCACCAGGACCTCAGGGACCACCTGGTCCGCCTGGAAAGGATGGACAGGCCGGACGACCAGGTCCGCAGGGAGAGCCTGGGGAGATGGGAGAGCGAGGAGTTGACGGCGGACCTGGACCCACTGGACCACCTGGGAATCCTGGACCTCAGGGACCCCCTGGTTCCTGCGACCATTGTCCATCTGCCCGTGTTCCCAGCAATGGTGGATATGGTGGTTAGAAAACAAATAATGCACCGTTAGAACAATACTTTTATTAATCCTCTCCTGTTGTCTCTTGTTTTTCCAGCTTGAACGGTTTTAAATAAAACTAACTCATTGAATTGCAATAGTAAGCAAGCGTTTATCAGTACTAGGGAGCATACAACTAACGATAAAGTTAAAGTCAGCTTGCGTCAGCTGACAAAGCAAACCAGAATTCTCAATGTCAGAATTCAACTAACTCTAACATGCCCGCATGCATCCGGAAAACCATTTTATGAGAACTTTGAGTTAACATGCTTTAAAATTTTGTTGATATGATAAGGTATGCACAGATGTTTGAGCCTTATCTTTTATCTATTAATTTGGAACGCCTCTAACAAACTAACTTTGCTATTGTCACTGACTGTGCTAACTGCTACAAAACCAAACCAGACTTTAGTTTAAATCTGATTTCAATGCCAGTGTTGCATAGAATAATGCATAAATAGTGTTGCAGGCTAACTAGCGACCAAGAGTGCATAAGAACTTGTGCCTTTTCGCTAGTTAAGCTGACTTAAGGTGGTGATTCCCTTTGGTCACATAAAGTTTGCACCATTATAACTCATTCATTACTTGGAGTTAAGAAGCCATTTTTATATCAAAATGTAGCTTGACATTTTCTCTTTTTAATGAGTACAATGAATCTAAGTTTGGCTTTCCAAAATGTTTTTCCTGTATTTTAGAAGAAGTATAATTTTTCAGATTTTTTGCAGGCTGAAGTAGATTTTTTCGCAGGACATCGGTTAGAGCATTCGATACCTCTATCAAATAGCTGGGGACCCTTTTTTAGTTATTGTGATATCACTCTTCGTTATGGAGAAATAAACTAAAATGTCTGCGCAACCTGGATTTTGCCTACTTTTCACTACTTTGGCAAGCCACTACTTCAGTTAGAAAGCAGCTATCGGGGCAACTAAAAAAGGGTCCCGGGGTATTTTTGTGTAGAACACATCTGCTAAGTGGCAACTCTCTAGCTTGCATACTAAATTCTGCACAATCGCTGGAAAAAATTTGGTCGTGTTTTCGCAAAAACTACATTTTTGTGATAGCAGCCTAAGGGATAGCAATTGTACGATGGTCATGCCTCCGATAATTGGCCTCTGTGAGACCTTTAAATTGACACCCTTAGTTAAATTTTACGGCTTTCGTAGCTCAAGAAGTAGTGGATTATTTGATTTCTGCAGAAAGGACAAGTTTTTGACGCCAAAATAAGAAAATTGGCTATATCTCACGATAGGGAAAAGCTAGAAATTTCCTTCCAAAAGCAAAATTGTAGAGTTTAACGAGTTCTTTCGAATGGATATAGTCATAGCCATGCAGCTCCTGCCAAACTTTCAGAAATTGGCAAAAACCGCCCTGAACGCAAATGTTGAATTTTTGAAGCGCGATTGCGCAGAGGGTGTTAGAACGCTAAAACAACTTATTTTGGAAAGTTTCGTTGAATTTCATCCTGGTTTACGCCGTCAATCAACAATATGTGCCTAAAAGGAATCACCACCTTAACCAAGTCACAAATTTTTGGCTAAGGGTCTTTTCATGACTTATTAAATGAGTGGAAGTCAAGCTTGGTTGTGGTTAAGGGAGTCAAAATGTTAATTTTAACTCTGCTCTATTGCACTCTTTCGCCGGCCCTAACAGCGTGACGAGCATCGGTATATTGGCTCTGGGCTCTTAGAGCTATCCGACTACATACGTGATATGGAATTTTATGCAGGAGGTGACCAGACATGCGCAGGAGGGGAAGCTCTGGGGGGGTGAACCCTGATATTTCCGTTTTTGTGCCCAAAAATCCGTAAAAGCTCCGGATTCTGGGGGGGGGCGATGAGGATTGACCATACAATTGTAGTACCTACAGTACTTCAGTTTCTGGTTCTTAATGTAATGACAGGAATTCTTCTTACATGCAGATCGGGAGGGTCAGCTGATAAGTGAAGCTCATATTTGCAGGACAATAGAATATAACGAAGTTAGCAAAGTTACAGGAATTTTATGAAGTGGAAAATACAAAATACAATAGCAGTGCCTAACACTTACCACAGTTTCAGTTAGAAATGACTCTTCTACAAAGAATGCCGTGAGAGTTCTGGAGGAAGCAAACCTTTACTTCTTGCTTTTTAGACTAATGCCAAAGTTCAAACTATGGAACCTTCTTTTGACTGCAAGTTTGATTGCACTAATTGCTTTGTCCACTGTGACAAACCGTAACAAGTCCAAATCAGGAAATCTCACATCAGGACCCACAATAAAGCGGAATCGAAGTGACGCTGCAACAAACAGATTTGAAATCAGGTCAAATCATACTACATATGCAAACACCAAAGAAGTTTTTGTCGATAAATGGATTGTGGTAACTTCGATTCAATATCCGACTGCAGCCGTTAAGAGACTAGCTAATTTGCATAATTGGCAGCTTTTGGTGATTGGCGACTCCAAGACGCCCAGGGATTGGCAAATGGAGAATGCCATATTTTTGTCACTTGAAGACCAGAATCAATTACCTTATTCACTCATTAAGCATATTCCTACTAAATCCTATACAAGAAAAAATATTGGGTAAGTTTTCGCATTTAGCCCTCTGTGAAGGCTTTCGATAATTATATATTTAAAATGAAAACACTGAAATCTATGAGTTTAAATTTGTTTGAAAACTTTTTCCTTCTATGAACACAATACCTTATTTGAACTCTCCGTCTAGGCATGATTTAATTGTCTACTGAAACTCCTTATTTCAAGCTAAAAGGTGCAAGGCCTTTGAGATTTAATGAGCTGTTCAAAGACGTTTACATTAAACTTGTTACTAGGGCCAACGAATAACTAAGAATATACAGTTTATGACCAATCAGCGACAAAACCTAAAGTGTCGTTAGACACACTTTCTAAGTTTAATAACCCCACATACTTTGAATTAGGTATCTCTATGCCATATCTCATGGGGCTAGATGGATCTACGATACAGATGACGACAATTATCCCACCGAAGATTGGATGGATAAATTCGACCTGTCCAATGGATCCTCCACTAGAGGATTGATCCTCAGATCCCATAATCCTTTTAGCGTCACAAATCCGTATGTCCATTTTGGAAGATCCGACTGCTGGCCGCGTGGATTCCCCTTGGAATTGATCTCCACATATAACACAAATAATGATCATTACTTGCTATGTGATAAACTGACACGTCCTATCATTCAACAGGCAACAACCTTAATTGTATCATTTTAACATGTCTAATGAGATGCTTAAAAAGATTTCGAAAAAGTACATATACCAATTTTTGCACTTATACACAAACTTTCTATACTTCATCTACTTCATCATATGCAACAATTTTTAGGGAGTAGTAAATCAGGATCCCGATCTGGACGCTGTATACAGACTCACTCATTCGTCGGAGGTCAATCATATATTCTTTCATGAGATGGCCCCTCCCATCAGCTTAGCGCCAGGGACCATCTCACCATTCAACAGTCAGAATACCTTATTCTCCTATGACGCGTTTTGGGCCCTGTTTCTACCCACTACCGTATCCATGAGAGTTTGTGACATCTGGCGAAGTTATTGGGGACAAGCTCTTCTGCCATTGGTCGGAGGCACGCTTTCCTTTACAGCGCCCTCTGCCGTTCAACAGCGAAATGACCATTCGTATTTGAAGGATTTCATCGGCGAACAAAAGGTCACTCTTACTAGGTTTATTGGTAAAGTAGCTAATTGAGCAAACCTGCTACGTAATACTATACTTGGTTAAAAAGCTTTAGTGCTAACTAATGTTATGACTAGAAGTTAGTCTAACATATCATGCTGCAAATAAATAGAAACAGATCTGTTGTGTGCCATATTTTGCTGAATTTCAATATTTTCATCATTTGTTATTCGGATTATGCGGATTATTGAGCACTTCAGCTTCAAATCCGGAAGAACTGTTCCAGCTAACACAGAAGAAAATAAGCGTGAATCATACTTATTACTGTATGCTATTTTAGATGTACAACGACAGCTTGAGACTTGTTCAGCTGATCAAGGAGTGGTCTTGTGACAAGGAGAGATCGATAATCGATTGCATTAATGACTTTTCCCTTCTTTTGTCCAACCAGGGCATCTGGTCCACTCAAGAGACGGATGTTGCCAGTGGTTGGATAGAATCCCTGGTGGAAATTGGGTACACATTTCCTTCTAGAAAGATACAACCAAAAGTCAGGAAAAAGGTTACTGAATTTACTTTTTCTGAAGTTTGTACAATTTCGTAAGACTCTGTCGTTGACGCAACGTTGATGTGTAATACAAGGAAATGTTGAGATAACTTTTAATTCACTATAACTAATTTTATTACGTTTTAGTTTTAATCTATAAAGATGAATTCTACAAAAAATACGATATAGAACGTCAAGCTTTTAGGGTAAGTAAGTTTGCACCTGACAACGAAGAGCAGTCATTGAAATGTGAGCTTCTTCTCTGAAAAGGAACAAAAAATGGATATTTTCCATCAGCAACGCAAAGTAAACAACAAGACCTCCAAAAGGGGGTATAGTTCCGCAACTGAGCACGAAGAATTCTAATGGGCTGATTTCATATAATAGATTTTTCCAATTGCACCAGCAGTTGCACTTGAGCTGTCGTTCTGTACCACACCTAACGCCGTTTGGGAAGGTAAAACTATTTCAGCTAGTCTTACACTGAATACTGCAAATATTTGAACCATCAATTTAACAAAATAAGACTGGCAGCAAGAGTGCATAATTGCACTATTATTAAGAGGAAGAGTAAGCCACTAGAGGGCTTCTCTGCACTGCATTGCGTAACGGTGCTCCGACCACAATACGCGAATGTTCCCCCGTTTGGGGGGGGGGTCGACCAAATCGACATTGCATACCCCCCTCTGTTTGGTGGAGGGGTAGCAGAAAAGAGGTCCCCGTTTGGGGGGGGTAGCCAACAGCCAATCAGAATGAGCAAAACTTAGCCTGCTTGAGCGACCCCCCGGCCACCCCCAAACGGGGACCTCTTTCAGCGACCCCCCCCCAAACGGGGACCACTTTCGACTACCCCCCACCAAACGGAGGAGGGGTATACCTGTCGACCCTCCCCCAAAAGGGGGAACATTCGCGTATTGTGGTCGGAGCACCGTTACGCAATGCCAAGAAGAGCAGCCTTCTAGTGGCTTACTCTTCTTCTAATATATAGGAGAAAATCATGGACTCTTGCTGGCAGTGTATTAAACGTGCTCGCTCAGCCAGCACCTATTAGTTTCAATCCAAGTTTCAGTTTTTTATCCAAAATAATTTCAGTTTCAGTTGGTGGCCAGAAATAATTTCAGTTTCATTTTCAAGTCTCTTCCCTAGTGTCAGTTTAAGATTCAGTTTTAGTCATTGCAACTGGAAACTGTAGATATTCAGTTTCAGCGTCTGAGACATCACTATATATTTACGCAGAACTCAACATGAACAAGCCGTTGACTTCACAATTTAGTTATGCAGAACGTGAGTGCCAGGTTAGAGTTATGCAATGATTTTAATACGTTAGCCAAGGAATCATGCCTCTTTTGGTGCCTAACTTGTTACGTTGGTCCGTCCCGTTTTTGTAGAGGTGACTATCGCCAAGATCTGCTAAAATAAGGATAGGCTTTAGAGTCGAGTTCAGGGGCAGATCCTGACTTCAGGATAGTGTCTAAAACTTGAAGGTAGAAGTATTAAATTCTGAAATAGACCGTGATCAGGAAATTGACCCGTTCATACATGATGCACTAATTAGGCATGGTCCGAATGTTAAAAGACAATCTTGAAGTGGATCGTGCTGTCGACCCTGAACCCGAGGTTGGATTTAGTCACTCGCCTGCCATATTCAAAACCCTGGATACATCAGTGCGAATAGCACTTTGTAGAAACTTGATTTTGTTCGCCACATGTTTCCTAAAACGAGAAGAAACTTCCCAATTTTTAGTGCCGTTTCAGTGTTGAAATATTTTCATTCTAAACGACTAAAGCCAGTTGAGAAGAGCATTAAAAAGTTACAACAAATCAGCAAATCAGCGAAGCTGCTAACTAAGAACTGATCCATAATTTTGGTAACCTAATTTGCATAAATACAACATCTTTGAAAGCTATCCTATGGAATCAGAAGGCTTCGTGGTGGGGGCTGCGAACATAAGCGCAAATGACAATCTGACTTTGGGGGAACCTGAATAAAAATTACAGCATATCCAAAGTCACGACAGATCGCCCAAACACAAACTTAAATTTAAGAAAAGCTAAAGTATCTGAATTTGCAAGCATTAGGCTCCCTACGGCTAAAAAACGAGCAGTGGCGACATACTGAGTCCATGATGAAGATAGGGTGAGCAAGAGTAGAGAAGGGCGCCCATAGTGCTAAACATAGCTAACTCCCGTGTCAATAGTTCTGCCTCCAGGCAGAACAAAAACGCTAATTTGGTTTAATGAATATTTTCCATCAACGCAAAGTATAGCAAACTTGAAAATGCTTCCTGCTCATTCCAGCTAATTATGCCTGTGATAAACTGTAATTAAATTTCAAATTTCCCTTTGAATGGCATATTAACTTATTATTTCACCGTTGGATTATTTTTATTAACTATGCTATTAACTGTGTTATTGACCACATTGTTATTAACTATAGGAGTTGGAGGCGACGGGCATGTGTCATGGATTTTTGTTCCCAGTGGCTTACAGGCCTGTTCAAAAGACAATCTCGTTAGCTGAACGGTTGGAAATGACACAAGCTACAATGAAAAGTGTGTGCCACAGAAACGGCTCACGATTCCTGGATTTGGAATCAACCAAAAGCACTTTGGCGGAACCGAGCACCAAGTATGAGAATCACCAATTCATTCCAACATTCATCAGCAAAAGCCATATCGAGAGGCTACAAAAGGAGTTGCATGCGTCACACTCTTAGTTACTACGCTTTGGGACATAATCTGCACGATAACAACCTACCCCTCTCCACAAAATGGACCCTGATGACCTTCCGCAAATCAGTACACATATACATTTGCGGACGCTCACTCCCTTGTATGTTTACGTGTTGCAGCTCAACACTGTTCTATCTGCAGCTGGCCACTTTCCAGCTTTAAGACATAAACATATATAAGCGAGGGAATGAGTGAGTTAATTGAAACTGTTATTCGGTTGTTTGTTATTACTGTTATTCGAAACTGTTACTGTGCTAAGCCGGTCGCTGTCAAGTCATTTTAAGTTTAAGTTTAAGCTGTCATTTTAAGTTTAGACAAAAACTTCTGATAGACATTTTAAAATTTAATGTTGCACTGTTTTGTTAAATATGATATGACGATTCATTTCGTTAGATTTCCAGCTTGGACGAGATATTATGAGAATGTTACACTCCTGGTAATCTTTAATCAGCCAGATCATGTGGATACTGTATCAGTAATCTTGCAATCTCTCTATGGTCCCTTCTTCGGGAATGTCGTTTTCTGTTCCGAAGCTCCCATCGAAGTGGTTCGCAACCTGAATATCACTCATATTTCTGTAAGATTTAGCTGGCACTGCTGTGCACTGATGCGTGTCCAAGCAAAAATAGTCAATTAATGAATATAGCTAGCTGTGTCTGTTTTGACGAATGTGAAACGAATCGGCACTTGTACTTTTCTGTGCTGAAGCCTAGGTTTTGGCATTCACTATATAACCGATTCATACAATGACAGGTGAAAATTTAGCCAAATTTACATCTCTCATCATCAGCTTTTTTATTGGCCGAGAGTTACGTTAACTGGCGCCCGAACCGAGAACCGCATACAATTAATACCTTTTCGTATTTGTTTATAAGCATTGCTGTAAACTGTTTATAGCTTGGACCCTAAACAATCAATGAAATACCTAAATGTTAAAAACCTACTTTACTAACTGCATCGTTTCGCCATCTAAGTACCGGTTTGGTACCGGACAGTAAACCGGTAGTTAACATAAAGACAAAATTAATTCAAATTAACAAAAGTTATGAAATTGTGTACGGAGAAGGATTAAAGAAGTTTCCATTTTGGACCAAATCCACATAGACTTTTTAGCTGTCTTTCAATTGTACGATTTTTTTCTCTGTTGCTCTGTTGGACAAGAAGATTGTCCATCCTTAGTACTAACGTTAACATTTTTTACCCTTTCTCCTTTCAGCAAATCCGAAGCCGTTACATGCGAGGAGGCTACCTCGGCTACTCCTGTCTCCTGCGAGTCATCGAACTGAGACTGAAAACGGAAGGATTCCTGGTGACAGCAGACGATGCCATCCTAAGTCTGTGGAACACTTTCCCCCTGGATCGACCACAGATGGTTCGTAACTGTAACAATGTGAGTAACTGGTGGGACAGTCAGTACGGAAGGCGTCAACTCCAAATGGTTGCTCATTCTCTCTTCAACCAATCAGAACTGAGCTTCCTTCCTGATTGGGTGATTTCTCAGATTGATGGACGCCAGCAAGATTTTGGCGAAATCAGCAAACTGTTGCTGTTTCGAATGCACTGTATTGCTGATGTCTACTTTGTGCCCGCTTCGGTGCAACTCCCCTTCCATGCTTGGGCTGGACTAATGCACAGGCACAGTGTATTCCTGGAGTATGCCGTCCCCAAAACTCTTCATATGCTAGGATGGCCTTTTTACAAAAATGACACAACTCCAAATGTGACTCAAAGTTGGCAGGGAACCAATTTGTGGGAACAGTTTCGAGAAACTCCCTTCAACTACTACAATAGCAGTCAACTGTTTCTGCATCCGGTTAAGCTGGCAGAGATTGCTGGACAAACTGATCACCGAAATCTGATGGCACTTTGTCAAACTTATTTCACCGAATTTTTAAACAGGATTCAGTCACGATTGTAGGAATCTTCTGAAATACTGTATTTTTGTAAAATTTTTAATAAATTTTAGTAAATCAACATGTATTGTTTTATTTAAGCCAATAAATATTTATTGATAGCTGAAGGAAATATTTTTTGTCAATGTGCTCAGCATTTTTCAGGCACTCACTGAGGCCTATGGAATGCTGTCCTCCGCGGTCCGTTCTGGGAAAATGACAAGAGACAGAGGGGCGAAGGTCAAGGATAGAAAAATTTGACCCCCAAGCAGTTCTGACGTACGGTTATTTCAGTCGCCCCCAAGGCAACCTCTGTTGTGCCTGCCAACAGAGGTCGCCCCCGTAGATCAACAGCGACTAAGATGGCGGAAGTCTATTAAAGGAAATATTTAATAAACGAAAAGATTTGTCAAAATTGAGTTAGCTTAGTCACAAGTAGTGTAGTCCATGAAGATCGGATCTACTACAGTTATAAAAGATGTCTGCAGAAGAAAACATTCAAACTATCTATGTTCCTGTGGGTTTGGTAACCTAGAAATATATAAGCTTAGGAATGGAAAAACTCGGGATAGAAAAGACCGATTCAGCAAACCTGCAGCCAAGTATAACCTTAATTAATTGATGCAATCTTTAGCAGCTGCTTAGACAGACATTAGCAGCTGAGAATAATCACCAATTTCATCGATAAACCCAGATGTTACCAAGCTATGACTGGACTATAAAAGCTCACTAAAGCCCTCCGCTTCTCTACTGCATAAATTGTTTTTATATTACGTCTATCGATAAGAATTAGCTAAATAAGGTAACATAAGTAATGCTATAGTTTATTTTCAAGCTTTTCCTTGACATGAGATGAAAATACACTCGTCGTGGTGGTGGTGCCTGAACCCACTAGCTAAATTTAGAACAATTGCAGATAATTTTTGCGGATGCCAGCGCATGTTTAATCACCAGTCAATTGCTGGCAGTGCAAAGAACCAATATTTTTTATGCTGTTAGTGCTACTCAAAGTGGCTTCTGTTATTCAACTTGGCACCAATTTTTCACCATTTTCTAGGTGCTAGCATTCGGTCTTAGAACGTGTTTTAGTTAAATGTAAACATCTTTGCTGACTTAGTCTTTGGCAACATAGATCTGGTTATACTCAATTACTGGGATCTGTTTCACTATTTCCCCCTCCAAAGACCCAATTTAACTATTCCCTCCCCCAATTGTAAAATGTATTAAATTATTAAAGTAACCGCAAGTGTAATGTACACAAATGGAATCAGATAGATACTTCTAACCCATTTGCAGCTAAAAACTTTAAATTCTAAATTTAAAAAGTTAAATTTTAAAAATGTTGAATTGAAAAATCTTAAATGTTTAACTTTCATGAATTATTTAAGTTAGCATTAGTTCATTGTACATATTAAATTTAAAAATGAGCTAATAAAAGATTTTAAGATATTTTTTATTTTAACACAAAGAACTGGAAGATTGTTTTATTTTTTATTGAGAGTAGGTTAGAATCACACAGATAACTTATATCACCTTTATTTCAGCCTTTAAATGTAATCTTAACACATGCGGCCCCAATTTAACTATTCCCCCCAACCGAGTTGCGCGGGGGGATAGTTAAAGAAATCCAATTATTGGATTATAATTGACTGTATTATATTATTATATTAGATTATATCAATAGTTCCCTTTCATATTGACTTAAATTTTTAAAACATTAATCAGTTTAATTCACAAAGAGTCCAACAACTCTCAGTGAATGACTCTCAGTCATATAAAAACTAGCTTCAGGAATGCAACTCCACCTCCTGTGCACGTTTTAACAAATATATAATTCAAGATCACAACGTTTGGCTAAAAAGTTGCATGTATGGTGGTTAAACATTGTTGTTCCAAAGATCAAACTTTAATTCATATCGTCGTCAAACTAAATTTATCAAACAAGAACTGCGGCAAAACTTTAAACTTGCGAAAAGTCAACATGCAGAAACTTCCAGCAGTAAAGGCTGGAAAGGACAAAAGCTTGTTGTTAAAATTGTTGTTTAAAAAAGTTGTTAAAATTGCAGGAAAAACCAACTGGTTCAATTAGTGTTTTGCAAAAAATCAATCATTTGAGATTGCTTTTGGACTGAATTGTTTTTGAAAGTTTCAGCAGAGAAATTGCTGAGACCTGAATTTCATGTGAATTTTCTGCCAACAGAAAATTCCTATCTTTATGCAACAATAGAGAGCTAGGAAGTCGGAATTTTCCACTGTTAAGTAAATACTAGAGGGGGTCCTTTCAAGTATTTAAACCCATTCAATTCTTTAGATCCAAGCTAGTATTGTCTCTTCGTTTTGCTTTTCAGTGAGCTTTAATTTTCTTTTGGACCGTTATGATTCCAGAAACAATGGCAACCGCTCTCCATCGGGAGATTGCTCTACATTTAGCGGATGAGATTCCGTCTGGTTCAAATCTGCTGCTACTGGGAAACGAAGTTGAGTAAGTGCATCACATTTATCCCTTGTTCCTGTCCAATAACTGTGCATTATTCGGATACGTTTCTGACCTAGAGACTCTTATTCAATGCAGTGGTTGGATCTTTTCAGGATAACCCCCCCCCAGGCCCAGATTCTCCAAAACTTTACCAAATGAGCTGAAATTTGGTATGGGTATGTTTTCGACAACGCTGAGTTAAAATATCGCAAACTTTTTCGATTTCGCGAAATTCGATTTTTTTCGATTTGCAAAGGGGACCAAGGGGAACCGAAAAATTTTTTGTCTTCGATTTTGCTGAAAAGTTGTATTCAGGGGTTTCGGGGTCGCAGAACACGCTTTTCGATTTAGCTTTTCGATAGCTCAGTATAAGCTCCCGAAAACGCCTGAATACAAGTTTTCAGCAAAATCGAAGACAAAAACTTTTTCGGTTTCCCTTGGTCTCCCCTTACGAATCGAAAAAATCGATATTTGAACTCAGCGTGGTCGAAAACATACCCATACCAAATTTCAGCTCATTTGGTAAAGTTTTGTAGAATCTGGACCTGGGGGGTTATCCTGAAAAGATCCCAGCGGTTTGCACTATTCGTGTTTCGCAATCTGGTGAATCCTAGTATCAATCTTATGAATGATGATTGACAAAAGAAAGATTCAATTTTCAAGTATCCCAATGCTAAATCCGCTACTTTAACAATATTTTGCTCGAGGTCGCCAGTGGTATCAACAATTAGGGTTTATTTAAAAATACGGAACTTGGTCTAACACGTGTTTCGCTTCGGGGGACTCGCTTTTGCCGGTCTAGTGAGTCTGAAAGACCTCGTGTAACTGCGACAACCAGTGTTGTTGACCAGTCGGATGAAAAACGGCAACTCAGTCTGCAGTCAACGAGTTTCCTCTCAAAATTGGCCTTTAAAATATGCGGATACTTTTTTATATGCTAATTACTTGTTCTGTCTCCTTCGCCCCGTCGGTTTTTTTGAACTGCCAGCCGGCTGTTTCCGTTTCCGACGTCGGCTGACCGACCAAAATTTTGACCGGTTAACAATACTAGTGGCTGGCTAGAACAGCAACTAGTCTAAATTTTTGTTCGTTATTTATCCATTCATTTTATTTTATTTATTTATTTTTATTTATCTATTTATTTATTTATTTATCATTGAGTTTTTGTTATTTTTGCAGACGTCTTTCAAGCGCCCTAGAAGAACGTCGATTCAATGTCACTTTGGCCCAACCTAAGAATGGACTGATACAGTGGTTCAGTCAACAGAAATTTCCGAAAAGGTAAAGTAATGATTGTTCAATCAATAATTTGCTTAATTAATAATAATAATCACATCCTATTCTGTGACTGACTACGCCAAAAAAATGGTTAAATGCCGACATTTTAATGATTATAAATTTATGTAAAAATTAATAAAACAGTAAAACCATCAAGCAGACACGGCACATTCAGTACTAGATTTGAGTGTGTTTATCATGATTTCAGATTTGACGGCATCGTTGCCAACGATCTTTTGTCGAAACTGAACGATGAGGATCTGGAAAGTCTTCTGGATATTGCCCTCACTCTGATCACCGCCAATGGAATACTTTATATCAGAGAGAATCTGCGTAAGAAAATTTCCTTAATGGACATTTGACTTATTTTTTAAATCAACGATTACGATCTTGTTTTTCCCGTTTTTCTATGAAAGCTGCAATTAATAAAGGTTAATAATTAATTAATTATTTATTATAATTATTATTATTATAATTATTATTATAATATTAATTATAATTAATAATTAAAGGTTAATTCCTTCTCGTTGGCCTTTGGGTATACTCAAAGCAAAACGTAAATACGATTTGCTATTCATTTCAGGCGGGAAGAAATCTCGAAACTTGGCTCAGTATACCCACATTTTTGACTTGTTCTCTTCCGAGCCCGATTCCAATGGGAAGTCTGAAGGCTACAGTTTCCTCTGGGCTCGACCTCTACAAACATCCATTCATGTAATTAATTACTCTAATTAATTCTTATAATTCGCAATATGGTGTTAATTGGTACATTAATTTTTTAGTATCACTATAGTACCTCATTATATTGTTATTAATTAACATACGTAATTTTCTGATTCTTAATGCAGTTTTAAATTTCTACATTCTACATTTTTATAGAACCTCAGCTTCCTGTTTTAGAGCAGCTGCAACTGGAGCGATTTCTGCTGGATGCTCCGGAAGAAGTCCATCCAATCCGACGCCAATCCCAACTCGGATTCCTCCACTCTCAGTTCCAAGTCCACATTTCGGGCCTTCCTGGATCAGAAGCAGTATTCCGAAACGGGGATCACCATGTATGAATGGATCTTTGGCGAAGGATTCATTTCGCCCGGCGGAATTCAACAGAATAGAGTAGGGAGCTCAAATCGTCTAAGTAGAACCGTGGTGAACTTAGGGTCTTGTCTCGATTACTCCCCACCACTCAAAATTCCTAAACTTTGACCAATTGAACTTAAATTTGGTATGGGTATGTTTTCGAACACGCTGATTGCAAATGTTGAAGTTTTCGATGTCGAAAAATTTTTATTTTCTTCGATTCGCAAGAGGGGAACCTAGATAAGGAAACTTAGATTTTGTCTTTGATTTTGATAAAAACTTGTATGTATATAGGGATTTTCTCTGACCAGAACAGGAATCTCAAGTTCCTTTTTCCATTCAAATTTTTGTTATTTTGCTAAAAACTTGTAAGCTTAAGCTGGAAGATTATTCTGAGCTAAGCAGGAAAAAGGGAATCTCTATCTAGAAATAATGAATCGAAAACAAAAAGACTTTGGATTCGTGTTCTGTGGCCCAAAAAATCCCTGTTTAAATTTGTGTTATGAAATATGCAGTTCTAGTCTTAATATCGCATGTAAAATTTTGTTGATGTTTTAGGAATTTCTGAACAAGATTGGTCTGCGACCAGGACAGCGAGTTTTGGATGTCGGTTGTGGAATTGGCGGAAATGCCTTCCAGATGGCCGAGGTGTGTTTCCCAACCCTTGAATTTCTGATTCACTTTGGATTTTATAAACTAACATTTGCTTCCTGGACTAAGGGCGCAAGTTCAAATCCAAACACTACTTCAGCCAAAACACAGTATCACGTGCCTATTAATCAGTTAAATATTTCTATATTTTCTTTTTTCAGGAATTTGGAGTTTCCGTTGTGGGTGTGGACTTGTCTTCAAATATGATCAAGATTGCCGTGGACAAGGCCAATCTTACCAAAAACACACTGGTTCGTTTTCTCCATCATTTTCTTTTCCTATCTTTTTTCAAAAATTCGATTATTTTTGTTCTGCCAACTCCTTCGTGGAACACCCAAAAGCAGTTGAACCAGCTTCTTAACTACTGGACCGAAAAGCAAAAGCTTAATCTTAACTTGCAAGGCAGACCGACCAATTAAGTCATTTTATTGTATATATGACCACGAATGAAATATAATTTAGTGTTCTGCATTTTTCCAGGTTGACCTTTTGATCGCAGACGTAACGAGTTTCGACTTTCCTCCCAACTCCTTCGATGTGATCTACAGTCGGGATTGCATCATCCACATTCCGGACAAGAAAGGACTGTTCGCTCGATTCAATGTAAGTTGAGGAACACTTTTGCGTTCAGAAACAAAGCTTTTCTTGGGGTCATCAGCTAAAATTAACTCAATCCTTTTTGCGCGCATGATTAAACTAGTTAAACAGTTTCATATCTCCTGCTGGGTTAAACGAGTTAAAATTTTAAACTCTGCTTTTTTCACTCGCTCGCAAAAAGCCCTTGGAAGTAGCTGCTGAACACATGCACCTCGATTGAGCTCCAAACGATTGAAATTAGCGTGACAAGTCTAATTTTTAATTACGTAATTACTAATTACTTTAATTACTAATTTAATTAATACATATTACAAGTGGGATTTTGTACTTTCTAGTTTCTATCAGTAAAGTCTTTTCCTTTGTTTCAGAAGTGGCTTAAGCCTGGCGGAATTGTCCTACTGACTGATTACAACGTCGGCGAGAAGGAATTCCGTCCATCATTCAAGGAATATTTGGCCAATCGTCAATACGCCCTTCGACCAATCACTGTCTATACCAAGGTAATGGAATTGGTAGTTGGTAATTGGTAATGAAATACTTGGAATTTAAGAAATCAAATTGAAATTATTGAATTTTAAACTATTATTTTCTGAGGACTTGCAAGTTTCTTTGTGAAGTAGACCACGTTGCTTGTTCTGGAGCAGTCATATGCAATGTCTTCGATTTTGTGCTTTAGGCGCTTCAAGATTCAAACTTCGATGAGATCGAATCCATGGATCTGACGCGGCGATTCCGCGAAATTCTCACCAACGAACTCTCCAGAGCTGAGAAACAAAAACATGTCTTCGTGAATGTAAGGACATGTAGTTGAAATTGTTAAAACTTTATACTCATTACACTTATTATACTCCTACGTGTGAATATAATCACTGCTATCAAACACCATTTTCTCCAGTAAATTTATTCCCGAGCACTTGCGGAGCTTGCCTTCAAACTATGACCCAAGACGAGCCTCGCCCTAGTTGGCAGAGCAGCCATTCAATATTTTTCCCAAATTTTGAGAAGTCTGATTTTGATAAGTCTGATATGAATAAGTCTAACAGTAACATTAGCCCTATGCTAATAGACCTATATATACTGTCCACAAGACATTAGTTTCAGAGAGCCCATTTCTGCACATTGTGTTATTACGTGATCGATTCGATTTTAAAGCGGTGCTGGAGCTCTCGTTAATTGCTTTTGCTTGTTTGTTTTAGAAGTTTTCCTCGGACAAGTACGATCATTTGACGGACGGTTGGAGAAGCAAGCTGGTTCACATCGACAATGGAGACCACAAATGGGCCATGTATCGTGCTGTCAAGAAATCATAAATCAACTTCTAAATAATTAATATATAACATTCTCTGTGCAATGTATATTTATAGTACACTGTAAAATATAGCCATTCATTGTCAGTGCTCAATATTGTTCTCTTGGTGTTTTTGGCAATAAACCATGCCAATTTTGCTGCCTTGCCAGTTCTACTTATGGTTCGTGCCCCTCTAAGTCTTTTTGGAACTTGGAGCAAAAAGATTTGCGTTAACAGTATGTTAAGGCCCGGCTGAGCCAACATTACTCAAGCGCAGCCGAAACAAGAGTTCCCGTTTGGAAGCAGTCGCAAAAAGAGGTTCCCTTCTGGGAGCGGGGCAGCGGGGGTCTCCAAGACTGGCTGAATCTGATTAGCATATTGGCTGGACAGATTAATCGTCCATACTTATTCGTGTCGTGGACAACGTACATATATACATATACATGCCTGCCTATATATATCATTGATTTTCAACTGCTGACTTAAAACATGGGAAAAGTGAAAACTGCATTTAAAGTACAGTTTTAGAAAAAATTCCAAGTACCAAAAGTTTGATCCACCGACAAGCTTTAAAACCTAGGTAATTACTGACGAACGTCCAACAATCTAATTTGCATATTAAAAAACCACTTTGTCTAAATGTTCCCTTTCTCAATCTAACTAAAGAGGGCACTATTCTGAAGATTCAGGCAAATGTAAAATCAAGGCTAACAGGGGGGGTGTCGTGAAAAACGACAGCTGGCGCTGATTTCTATATTGACGTGTTCTATTAACTTTTATCTCATTCTATCAGGCTTTTGCCTGCATTATGCAAAGTTAAGGAAGAATATCTGGTCATGCACTTTTGTACATGCACCCTCCTAGTGTTGTGCACCGGCCCTTTCTAAACCGGCAGGCTGGCGGCCGCCTGCCGAGAACAGGCCGGCCGGCCGGTGACAAGTCGGCCGGTCAAATGTGAGGCTGCCGACCGGCCAATGACAAGTTTCTGCAGCTTATCGCCTTAAACTTGCTAATATCTGCCTTAAACATTCAAATATCTTAATTTTTATTTGTATTCTGGATAGCCTGCGAAAAGTGGCATCGGCCGGCCGGTGCTCCGGCTGGCCGGCTGGCCGTTGTCGGGCAGGCGGCTGGGCCGGCCGGTTCACGAAAAATTGGGTCGGTGAACAACCGCATAAAAACATAATCCTCAACAACCGTCGTCAATGCTGAACATTGGCCGTAGTTTCTGTGTTGTCCTAAGGCAGTTTGCTTTTTCATATTCGATAACAGATATCCCGGAGAAAAAACAGTATATATTAACAAGTTGGCCCCAAAAAGGGGTAGTCAATATGTATTCCTTAGCTGACCTGTAAGAATTTGTGTGGGATACCGTTACATTCAGTTGCAATATAAAGTATTTCCCTCATTATTCTATGCAAATATTTATCAGCGAAAGGTTGTTGCTTCCTGTTACACCTCAGACTTTGCCGACACTTGAACATTGGATTACCATGATGGTAGATAATGTGAATTTGTCCCTTTTTTAGTTTTGGTCAGCCGTTAGCGAATAGAGCATATATAGTTTTCCTCTGACAGCAGAGAGTGTGCCTAGTGGCATACTCTTGTCATTATGTACTCTTGTTACAGCCTATAAGTTAAACGCAATCTAAGTCAGGATGTCTCTTTGAAGAGCTATTTCCAAGCAACATAGTGATCTAAAAATTATTTCCTTATGACTTTCCTAGCTCAAGTTATATTATTTAATTTTTGAAAACACCTGTTTTGGAAAAAAGCTGCGTGGCAGGTTTATATGTTGACGTGGGGATGAACTGAAAAAGTGTTGACCAACTGGGAACAACCCTAATGATACGGATTAAAGTTGACTAACTGGAGAGTTGACAAACTGGGGAATTGACAAACTGGGGATACGCCCTTGGTATCTCCCACTTCCTGCCATCAGTAGTACTTATGTAATACAGCTTTAATTTAACTACAATATTTAATTTAATCGACATTGCAGCAGCACTATGTACTAGCATATTCTATCAGGTATCAATTATGGATATTCCCTGAAGCCAGAGCACCACAGCAGTGAGCACCAGTTTGAGCAACAACGGACATTGCTGAAAACCAGAAGAGGCTCCCTTCTTCACAGGAAGATTGAGCATTCTGGTCTGGAAGTAGGCAGTCTTGCGAACCCCGTGATTGCTGGCGATCACAGCGAACTTTGTGTCACTCAGGGACACTTTGCTGATCAACAGTTCTGCAATGTAGCAATAGTGATCCAGTCGGGCCGGCTCGTAGATCTTGTTGGCTCGAAACTGTCGATACAGTCTCTGAGCACTGTAGTTCCCGATCTGATGACCCGCCGGAATGATTTGACCTGAAGCAAGAATACTGTTGAACATTTACACAAATTTAGGATGAAAGATGTGAAGAAAAGTGTCCAAGGTGCAGATCGAACCACCAAGGTGACTGATCTCCAAACAATCATGTCATCCAACCACTCAGCTACCCTCGACAATAAATAAGGCAATCCTATTGCCCTGACTGCTGACTGTGTTTTACCTGTAGCTTAAAGCTTTTTAACACCTGAACGCAAGCACTTAGTTTATGTTAATAATGAGCGGTGGAATAGGAGGACTTAATGCCAGCGATGTAAATCCATTTTTATAGTTTTCAGCCGTTTGACCTTCCCATATGAATAATTGACTATTATTTATTAATTTATACAGTTCTAGCCTTCCATAATTGTTGGTAAATGATGATTTAAACATTTACTGAAACATAATTAGAAGTAGAAATCGAACTAATTTTACCTGTAACTTCATTAACCCATGTAATATGTGGTTTTGGATTGCTGCAAATGACAACTTGAATGATGTTT
Organism: Trissonchulus latispiculum; assembly: GCA_030248195.1. Classification (NCBI taxonomy): domain Eukaryota; kingdom Metazoa; phylum Nematoda; class Enoplea; order Enoplida; family Ironidae; genus Trissonchulus; species Trissonchulus latispiculum. The sequence continues at coordinate 27,042 of JASAND010000105.1, read as the reverse complement.
GTGAAATTGTAGTGAATTGTCAAGGATGCATGAATCGGTTCAATTTTGGCAATCCCATAAACTTTGATTTGACTTGGTTCCGAAACAACGTCACCGGAGTTTCCATCCCCTAAAATAGATGGCACGAACGTTCATTCATGTTCATTCATGCAACCACCCCAGTAGAAGCAAAAGTACATGACAGAAAAGAGTTCAGGCACGAAGCAAATTTAGGTTACTGCACAGCAAGTTGTTAATGGTACGTAAATTGGGTCCAAGTGAACAATATAGTTTTTCTGGCAATTCTTCTAAAATGACTTTCAAAACCAGCACGTTAAGTGCATTATTGTTATTTCATAGATTATTGTTTCATCAGGTGACCACAACAGGACTCGAATGTTCCCCCGCTTCGTGGAGGGTCGACAAATTATAGCCCTCCCCATTTGAAAAGGAGTCAGACGATTGATTAGTATTTTTCTAAAAAACGTCGCTGAACTGAAACAGGCTAAAATTGGCAGAATCTGATTGGCTTTTGACGACCCCCCCAAAACTGGGACCTCTTTCTGCTATCTCCTCAAATATAGACATCTTTTACTAACCCCCACTTTCTCCAAACGGCGACATTTTTCAAACTTTGCTACGACTATACCAGACCTCTTTCAAACTATACCCTAATCCCTTGCACGACCTCAAAGCCTTCGAGGGTTCTCGGGTACTCGGGATGAAGACAAGCTGGCTGTTCAGATGAACACTCGGTTATGAACAGTCGAGTTAGGGGCATAATTACACATTAATTAAAAAGTCGTGTTATTGGCCAACTGATATGGAGTGTTGGGTATTCGAAGTATTGTCCAGACTACATATCATCAACCACTCTACTCTACTTCTAGTTCTACTAATCGACTTTTACAGTTACAGTTAGCAACACTGCACATAAATTGAATTAGTTACCTGTTACGTTTCAGTTCCCTCAAAAACTATTTCCAGCTTTTAGACACTTCTCCCATTCTAATTGTAACATGGCTCAGTCTAACCGAACCATGCTACAACCACGTGCGTACAAATGAATTGCACGCTACACCGTGCAGTACAATTGTACTGCACGATGTGGCGTGCAGTCCAAATGTACTGCACGGTAAGCCTTCGCTGCTCTCCTGTCGGAGTGTCCAGCGAGGCTGCTGACAGCCAGCAGAACTGACTGCACTGATCTAGAATTTCTCCTTCTTATATACTTTCCACCAGCATAAATATGCAAATTAGGTTGAACAGCATTTAAACTACTGAAAATTAGAATAAATGTCAGTCTTTCAAGACATGACAAGCCAGTTGTATCACTGCTTGCTGTGCTCACAGAAAATTGTGAGCTCACTTGCAGGCGAAGCCCTCGTGAAGGGCACTCGTGCGCTTCGTGCCCTTCACTCGGAGCTTCGCCTGCTAGTGTGCATACAAATCTCTGAGAGCACTGCTGGCAGTGCTACAACTTAAGGTGCATTCATAGTCGCGAATGCAGAGAGACGCGCGTCGACGCCTCAGATTGTAACATGCCGTTTTAACCGTTTAAAAATAATTGTAGCGTATTCAAGCTTACGAACGCATTCAGACGCTTACGTACGCGCGTCGACGCGCGTCTACGTGCGTCTGCTTGCGTCTGGAACTATGAATGCACCTTTACACTTCTATATTACATTTTAAAGAAAGAAGACAAGGCAGTTGCTGTTTGCGTTGCTTCTCAAATTTGAATGCCTACACAAATGATAATCCGCCTTTAATGAGCTACCAAATCATGCTTCTCATTGGTCTGTTGGATTGGGGTTGGGCAGCAAACAGCCAGTCAGATTTTAGCAGTCACCCTCCCCATTTGGCTGGATTTTCAGAGTAAGAAATATTACGGTAGTTTTTGGTAATCATAATTTCATTTCATTCGTCTTTTCTTGGAATCGGGACTCTGACCCAGCCAATCAAATTGCAGCCCCACTTGTCTGGGAGGCATAAGTTTTTGCAATGACTGAATTTAATCTACGCAATGCATTGAGCTGTGGAAGTCTGAAGGTCTAAACTACATCTGAGTTATATATGCAATTTATGCACTTTTGCTGTAGGAATAGTGGCAAGAAGTGGTAATATTTAGATTCGTTAAAAATCAAAAATTTTCAAATACGACTCTGTCCTCTCACCTTCTGATTCGGCTCGGCAAAAATAGGATCCAGTCTGTTCCAACTTTTTTATCTGAATCAGACAGGTGGATTTGACTCTGTGTTCACCGATCTCATTGTATTTACAGTCGGACACAGTCCTTAGCGACGTACAGAGGGCTTCCTGTGGGGAGGAGGCGGAGTCTGGGGCTTGATAGAGCCACTGAATGGGCACCGGGCGGGGCAGGGAGTGAATCACGCACGTCAGATTCACAAAACTCTCATTCAGGGCATAGACGCCGCCCGCCGCTGCGGCATTGTGGGAATTGAGCCACGTGCCGCAGTGCGGATGAACGTTGGAGTAGCAGAGGCTCCGACAAGACTTGGCCTGAACCGTGGGAATAATGGATGGGATGGGAGGATGGAGGTCCTCAGGACGAAGGGATTTGTTGTCCTCTAGGATGACGGCGTCAATTAGAAGCGGCAAATGAAGCAATAAAATTAGTAGTTGAAGCATGATTGTGCTAGTTTAAAATGACCATTCTTTCACTCTGCAATTACAACTTACTACGTACAAATGAAAGAGTTCTGATATATGATTTGGTGATACTCCGTTAGGCGCACACCTTACAATTTTTCGCAATTGTCAGAAATGCTCTACTCCGGTAGGCGCACATCTTAGAAAACTGAGGGTATACTGTAAAACGCACTACACTACTTTGGTAGGCGCACACCTTACTAAATTGAAGGTTTACTGCAAAACGCTCTACTTCGGGAGGCGCACACCTTACAAATAGAGATTTCTTGTCATAGTTAATATGTTGGAAACTGTTGCCCCAAACACTTATATTCTTTTTGCATTAAGTGCACTAATTTGATGTATATATAAATTATTAGTTTATTTACTATTATGTTTAATTTAAATAATACCTAATTGTTAATGCAGAAGAATATAAGCGTTTGGGCCAACAGTTTCCTGCATATTAACTACGACAAGAAATCTTTTTGTAAGGTGTGCGCCTCCCGAAGTAGGGCGTTTTGCAGTAAACCTTCAATTATGGTGTGCGCCTACCGAAGTAGTGCGTTTTACAGTATACCCTCAGTTTTGTAAGGTGTGCGCCTACCGGAGTAAAGCATTTCTGACAATTGTAAAAAATTGTAAGGTGTGCGCCTAACGGAGTATCACCTTTGATTTTTGTGCATATATTATAAATGAAGTCAAGCAATATAATAATAATAGTATTATGTCAGAAAATCGTCAAAAGCGAATTTGTACAAGCGATTACTTATATGTCTAGGGTCTTGTCTTGATTGCCACCCAGCACTTAAAATCCTTAAATCTTGATCAAACGAGCTAAGATTTGGTTGGGTATGTTTTCGATTACGCTAAGTTCAAATGTCGAAAAATTTTTCGACTTCGCGAAATTCGATTTTTTTGATTTCCAAGGGGGAAACCAAGGGAGACTAAGGGAAACAGCAAAAGTTTTTGTCTTTGATTTTGCGAAAATTTGTATATGGTGTTTTCGGGGTCGTAGAACACGAATCTTATGCCTGTTTTTCGATTTAACTTTTCGATATCTCAGTATAAGCTTAGATCTTAAGCTTAAATCTTTAGCTTATACTGAGCTGTCAAAAACTGAATCGAAAAACGGACTTGAGATTCGTGTCCTACGACCCCGCAAACCCCCATATACATTTTTCAGCAAAATCGAAGACAAAACATTTTTCGGTTTCCTTTGGTCCCCCCTTAGAAATCGAAAAAAATTGAATTTCGCGAAATCAGAATTTTGCGATATTTGAACTCAGCCTGGACGAAAACATACCTGTACCAAATTCTAGCTCATTTGGTCAAGTTTTAAGGATTTTGAGTGCTGGGGGGGGGTAATCGAAACAAAACCCTATGTTTAGGCTAAATGAATTTTCTTGAAATTAAAAAAAATAGTTTTATTAATTTAAATAAAATCGATTTACTGCTGAAACAAAAATGTGCAAAATGTTCTAAACCAGAACGGCCCAGCCAGATAGTACGTTGTGTAAGTACTGTGTATAAGGCTTTTCAAGTGTTGTAATCAAAGCTTAGTTTGGTTGGCAGACTACAGTAACAAAGCGTCGTCTGGAGTGACTGTACAATTGCAAGAAAACTGTAATACCTTTGCAGGATAGCGTGCAATATTGCAAAGTTTGAGCAGTGTTTACCAAAAGTAAAGGCTCTTATCTCCCCTTCATGAGAATACAAGTAGGTATTCTGCTAGCTATTTTTGTACAATCCAAGTGGAAATTACAGTGGCTACTTTACTACACACTACTATACGTATTTAATAGTTTGTTGCTACCAGACTGAACCTTAAGGAAAAAGACAAAGACAAAGTCTTCTATGTACTGTGCTAATAAAACAGTTTTTGTTCGTTTTTTCATAAAATATTGTTAGTTGCTGGTGGTGTGGGCGTTGACCAAGGTTTTGCCTGGCAAGCTTGTTAGCTTGCCCGAACGTTGGGGATTTGCTTTCGGACAGTCATTTGACGGCAAACAGCCAACGGCTGGGCAGAATAGCGCAGCATAAAAGTCGCTTTAACAACATAAACTTAACATCATGCTTTCGTAACCACTAAGTAGTGTATTAAAACTCATTTGCTGCTATAAATTTATCGCCTTTTGCGACACTCCGCCAACAGCGGAAAAATATTTGTCATTTTTTCAATGATCTCTATTATCTACACCTTTTCTAGTTTCTTTTATGGATTCGCCATGCTGCTAGTGCCAGAAATGGCATTCTGGCACATTCTTTGAGCTAGCTTCTCTCTCCCAAGCCAATCGCATTTTAGTTTCCTGTTTGCAGTATCTTTCTTTACTGCTTCTTTTGACAGGAGAGCAGTGGAATTGATCTAAAACTTCTTTACTTTGTTTGGCGTTATCCACTTTCAAATTTGGTTTTGGTTCAACGAAGCGAACCAAGTTTCCATTATTTCAGCAGAATAATACTGCTTCAAGCTGTAGGAGGACCGCGAAGTCTGCTTCTTCCAGAATCCAGAGTGGAAGCTAATAACTATTTCTTCGTCTTTGTATTCTCCATGCATCGTCCGCGGCCCTCCAACCTTCACGAAATTAAATAATACAGTCCATTGCTCTGCTACCACATAGCAGATTGGCAAACTCATTAGCTTTTGTGACTAACTTTCAATAGATTTACTTCAATACTGAATTATAGGAAGCAACATGCGATAAAGTATAATGAAGTCTAAGAAAGAGTTTAAGTAATCTCATTATAGTATTGGGTGATATCATATTTAAGTTCAGCAAAGTTTAGTGAATTTTATAAATTAAAAGTTAGGATCTTCGTTTCCACGACATTCCGGCGGGAAAGATTTTTGTGAATCATCTTCATAGTCAAGAATTCGCTTGGTTGTTGCTTCGCTTTTCATGGCTGCCAGTCTTCTGTGCATCGGCCTGTGCATGAGGCTATTGTAGAAGGTTTTGGTGATGGTTGTCCAAATTGATGGATTGTTACATCGTGGCCATTGGAATAGCCATTGGCATGGCGGGACGGCACGGAGCCATGAATTGGACTAGACATCACCAGATTTCTTTGGGTAGAGAATCTGAACGGAAACGCCACCGATGACAACTTACAAATCTGCAGATTCTGCCGAGACCCCTTTGTGGTTATAAGCAAGTCCTTTCTTGCTTTCAGCTGCAGTTCAGCATCAGCTCCATATAGTTCAACCATAGCAAAGAAAATTTGAGAAAAGATGTAGATCGATAACGTGGCAACGAGTTTCTATTTCGAAGCAAAACAGATATTCAGTGAAGCTTGCATGAACTTAAGGTGGTGGTGTCCTTTTGTGCAGTGCTTTTGTCGTGATTTTTTTGAAACGCTATAACTTTCGCAATTTTGAAGTTTGGAAAGAGCTTTATACATCGTTTTAAAGCTTAGACTCTGCAGATTCACATCAGCTTATGAAACCAGCAAAATCAGTAAAAAACTAGCAAAAATGTTCTGACATGCTGACATCTGACAGGCTAAATATAGACGAAAAATTTTTGAACATGGATTTCTCAAAACTGTAGAATCGGCCAAAATTTTTTCTTGTGCCATGGTATGAAGGACATATGGGCCGAGGGACATTTTTTTGGATTTGGCTCAACAAGCCTCAATACTCCAGAAAATCCGGCAAACGTGTGATGACACGAAATTTCGCAACTTCGTATTCAGTTTTCTCGCAACTGGAGACGTTTTAACTCAAACCCAGAAAAAAAGTCCCTCCGCAATAGTGCGAATTTTCATTCTGGCAAAGATAACGCGAATCCATTGGGTAGTTTTTGAGAAATCGCTGTTTAAAACAAAATAACCGCAGTTTTTGCCAAAATGGTTTTTCGGCCAAATCTCTAGCTTAAAGTAACGAATCCCAGCTAATAGGCACTGATAAAATGGGCAATTTGACTGCGTATTGATTGAGTATAAATAACCGAAAATTGTTCGTAGCATTTAGCAGTTATTTTGAAAAAACTGATTTTTTCGAAAATGGCCGTTTTTTGACCCCAAAAATCGTTTTTGGCTTATACTGAGTTAACCCTGAGAGATAGCTCAAAGGTTGTAAAAGCAAAAATGTTCGTTTTTGTACCCTCTTTCCATCCATAACAACCAATCTGATGTATCGATTACCTACTGAGAGTATTATGCCAAAAATCGAAAATTTCCCATCTTTTCACCTAAAAATGCGGGACTGGTCCGAGAATGTTAAAGAGCACCGAAATAGCATATTTGGAAAGTTTCATCTACTTTCATAAAGAATTGAAGCCTGTAGGGTCAAATTTACACAAAAGGAAACCACCACCTTAAGGGAATGTCACAAGCAGAGATGAAACCGGGTCACCGGGTCACCGGGTCAGTTCGGGTCACTATATGGACCGGGTCACCGGGTCACCGGGTCAGGAGCTCTGACCCGGTCTTGACCCGGTATTTTTGATTGGAGGAATTTTTTTGCTGTTAAAGGATATTTTTCAAAGTTTTACCAACTTTTGCCAACTGCAAACTTCAACAATTACTCAAAAACTAGCAATAGAAATATTCTTAACTATGTAATCGTGGAGTTTTTTTAAATGCTTGTCGTTGTAGTAGTGTCCTCATAATATTTGTAATGTCCTGTCAAGCTTAGATCTAGGTTTGAAACTACAATCATTGCGTTGAATCTTAACTAGAAAATGAAAACTATATATATATTACATGGGCCTTGAGAGTCTGAAATCTTTATTTTGAAATCTAAAATTCTCCATGCTCCATCTAAACTGTAAGTGCTTTATCGCTGATGCTATTATTTTTGGAGGGAGAGGGTCAGACCGTGGGTTTCAAATCTTGGTAAGAAGGAAAATCTCACCAAAACAAGGTTTACAGATTATGAGTTTTACTTTGCATTTTTTGCAATTGTTATGGCTTATATACTACATATCTTCTGGAACCAATTGTGATTGATTTTATTTCATATTCTCTGAATCCTAGCCATACGAAAAAATATTTCTAAAAAAATTCAATCATACAACAAAATGAAATAGGTATATAATGATAAATCAGAAAACTGCTAGCTAATGTTAAACCCTATGATTAGAATTAGTTGATGTTATGACTTGGGCAAAGTATTTTGTTCCAATTTGTTTGATTCAAAAACCTACATATGTAGTTTACTTCACATTATTGAGCGCAAAATCGTGCAAATCGTTTTTATTTTTTCCTGCTTACTTACCATATTCACTTTCCAATGCTACTACTTTAAGGAAAGCAAAACGTTTGCCCAACTTGATATTTTAGTCGTCAAAAATGTCCAAAATGGTAAAAACACTCACCGCACCCAAATAAAGTATTTTTGATTTTTTGCAAGCTTAAACCTGAATTTTCAAAAATACCGGGTCACCGGGTCACCGGGTCAGGGGTCGACCGGGTCACGGGTCACCGGGTCAGTAAATAGTGACCCGGTTTCATCTCTGGTCACAAGTAATTCTGACGCACTGTTGAATTCAATACCTTCCGAAGATAGACAAAGGAAGAAGTAGTGAAAAGTTTTGGGAATTCAATGGGACAGATAAAGAGACAAGATTTCGGTTTCCGGGCCAAAGACATCTCCAGAAGTGCCGATGAGAAAAAGATTCCCCTTTAAGCAAACCGCAGAATACTTTGACACACTTGGGCTTTTCTCCCCAGTCACAGTTAGTTCCAAGCAGCTAATTCACAGCTTGTGGGATAAGAAAACAGATTGGGACACACACTGTCTGCAGACGAAGGCAATTCCTGGAAGAAAATAAGGGAAGATATGAAGTCCATTCCGCAAATAGCAATGAATAGATTGATCTTTTACCTTGAAACTACAAAAGGGACGAAGTACCATTTGCTGTGCTTCGTGGACGTATGATCGTCTATCTATGCTGCAGCGTTTATCTGAGAGCGGAGAAAAATGGTTGTGTGGAATCTAGCCTGATCTTTGCTAAGGTAAGATTGGCACCTATAAATCAGCAACAATTCCTCGACTCGAACTATTAGCCGCCTTAATTGGAACGAGATGTCTTATATTCATGAATAAAAACCTAAGATTAGCCATAGACATGACATGACATGGACCGATTCAAGGTGCGTGCTCAAATGGATAAGGTCATCAAAATTACTGCCTCCCTTCATACAAAGAAGAGCATCCGAAACCAAACAAACCAACATAAAATTTAACTGTGTCCGTACCAGTGAAAATACGGTGATACTGCATCGAGAGGGTGCGACACATCTGAACTAGTGAAACACAAACAATGGTGGCATGGTCCTTCGTGGTTGAAGCAACCTATCAGCCAGTGGCCTCACACAGACCTGATGATAGAACACATGTCACTTGAAAATTCCAGTGTTGAACCCAGAGTAATGTACGAAACAAGTCTACAAAGTGGAGAAACAGTCACCGAATATCAACTAGCAATGGATGAAACCAGATTTTCCTCCTTAAGGTGCTGGTTTCCTTTCGGGTATTTTTGACGCATACGGCTTTAAACCTATTTCCGTGCTCTTTAACATTCTGGGACCAGTCCCTAGGCCAAAACATAGGAAAGTTCTGGTTTTTGGCCTTACGCTCCCAGCAGGTTGACCAGACATGGGATTGGTTGTTATGGCTGGAAAGAAGACACGAAAATGAACATTTTTGCTTTTACAGCCTTTGGGCTATCTCCAGTGGTTAAGTCAGTATAAGCAAAAAACTGTTGTGTGGGTCAAAAAATGGCCATTTTCGACGAAATCGCCGCCACACTGCCACATGCTAAGGACAAAGTTGGCTTATTTGTGTAAAGAAAAGGCTAGTTGGGGGTCGTAGTCGTACTTTTCTCCTTGTTAGAAGCTATACCGATCCAGTTTAGTCAATATCTGATAATGATTGCACACCCAAGCCTCCTAACTACTTGCTAGTGATCACAGGGGTCAACACAATTCATCTAGCTAACAGAATTAATTTGATCAGATAGCTCGCATCCAAATCTCCTAATCTAAACAGAGTTCCTATCTCAAGTTCAGACCCTATTGCACTCGCTCTGACGCAGGTAAGCCCTTCAATCAATAAACGTAATTAAATTATTATTTTAATTGGACAGGTTTAGAGTACATACAATATAAGATTATCTACAGTTTAAGAACGTAGGCAACAGTCATCATAATACTGGCAATACTAATACAGAGTCGATTATCAACAAGGTACAAATACAACACGAGCAATAATAATGGTCGGTTCTACACAAAATAATCAGTTTCTGAATACTCAGATCAATCCTCAACTTTTAGTAGACTCATTAAAACACTCAAGACTTTTACAAGTAGATTCCCTTTCAAACTTCCATAAGTTGAACTTACAACTCAAGCTACCTTGATGGTCCTCAGTCCTCGTGTGATGTGAAATCCAGTGAGTCGATGACAGGTCTTCTGTGGAAAGGGAATAGGAAATCGCAAAATAGGCAGAATCAGAAAATGCAGAAAAAACGCTAGTCGTGGCCGGTCCCGAAACAACAGAAATTGTATTAACCGGTCTCTCCCAAGCGTGGGCCCTCGGTTAATACAGATAAGACAGAAGTACCAAGCGGTCTCTCCCCAATGGGCCCTCGGTTGTACGTATCACAAGCCACAAGACGTAAAGCGGAAATCAAGCGCAAAACGACTGAATCCAACGGCGGCCAAACCACGACTGATTTGAAATTTGGGGAAAATTCTTGGGTTCGGGGAAGACCTGTCAATCATGTGTGCGTGACGTGTAAGGCGGAGCTTGCGGCTCCCTTTCGTGTAGTGCGTTTTGTGCGTGTGTGTATCGTCATACGTCACTTATCAGTGACGTATGAACCCAGCTCAAGGGGTGAAGGAGGCTCCCAAAAATCCCAAACTTGGACGCATTAACCCCACTTAGTTTCCTGGGGAGATAAGTCCCCAATTTTGGATCTTTTTCGCAAACAAACCCATAAACTTCCAAGTGAACTTTTCTTTTCAAAACTATTCTCCAAAAGGCACAAATACAGTCCGGCACACAACTTCAAATAAAAACCGCAGATTCATGACGGCACTCAAGTGACTACAAGAATATACCCAATTTTTCAAAATATCAAAAACATTTCTTTATCCAAAGGACTTAGCTAGCGACAAACAGGGATCATACAAAACATTCGGTCACAGAAATTATCATACAAAACATTCGGCCACAGAAATGATACAAAACATTCGGTCATAGAAAAACCATTGATCAAATTTACATTACAAATTCAGTCGATTCCAGTCGATTCCGTCACATTCTAGCTTTTAAGAGTCTAGACCTAGCATTTCAATTTTTCTATCCTCCACATTTATACTCAATCGATGCATCGTCCTAATACGCATTTTATGAATGTGTAATGACTGAGTTGGATTAGATTAACAATTCGATTGATTTGATTTGATTTAACTCTTTTTTCTGAATAAAGGTTATGAGGCTTTGATTTTAAGCCTGAGTTGGGGGTCGTTTCAGTTTACAGTTCAACTTACACGGACGGTTCACGTTTGCCTGATTAGACAAACTTATGTACCAGATTCCCGAAAGGTAGTTTGCCAAAATCGGGGATCTCTGTAACGTTCTAGCTTAACAAAAAACTGAAAATTATAATTTCGCCTCAGGATTTGTTCTTCTGTTGTAACCATCAGTAAAGCTGTAGTGTAGTGCATTTTCTGAGTTCTGCACTAAGCTGAAGTTCTGCCTAACTTCTGCCATATATTATAATTGGTGGCAGCGAAACCATTTTCATGGAGGAAAGAGACGTTGTTCAACCCGAAAATGCGGGTCAGTTTGGGCACTATCAGATGATGATAGGGCCTCAACCTACCAGATACGATGGAACAAAGTCATTCAAGCAGTGGCTAGAAGAGTTCGAGGTATGTCAACGACTCAACGGTTGGGATGACGTGAAGACTAAAGACTGGCTGTTTTTCTCTCTGTCGGGCCATGCCCGCCAAGTCTACAAAAGCCTACCGGATACTATTCGGAACGGTCCATGGAATCAGGATCCCGACGATCCCGTCAACAGACCTGGTATCAAAAAGGCTTTGATCGGCAAGTTTGATCCCGAATCAAAACGACTGCTGTATGAAGGCCAATTGCACGACCGACAGAGAAAGAGTGGTGAACCGTTGGAACAACACAAGTGTGCCATCGAGTCCCTAGTCGACAAACTTTATCCTGGTGCCCCCTTGGACATCCGAGACAGTCTGGTTAAAGACAAGTTCATTTCTGGCTTACAACCCCCTTCACTGAGACGTAAAGTCAGAGAGTCCTGGCCTGTTGATACGTCGGATGCTCTACTGAAAGCTCAAAGATTCGAATTCATTGAAACTCATGAAAATGGAAATTTTCACAAAAGCGACCAAGTAGCTGTTAATGAAATCACGGATGATGCCTTTCCTGATCATCGACAAGGTAACTGTGAGTTTCAAAGCAAGTTTGAATTAGATAACTACATTCAATCTAAAATTGAAGAAAGAATCTCACAACTTTCAGTAGCAGAGGTTGATGCAATTCAGGCCAAATCTGCTTCAAGGTTTGGTCCAAAGACAGATAGAACCACACATAAGCCTTTCGGCAGCACTAAGTCTACCCACGGTTACCAACAGGGCAAGACACCATCTAAGGAAAAGTGGAGAGCTAGCCGAAATACCATCCAATGTTACCGTTGCGGGGGCAAAGGTCATATTCGTTCACAGTGCCCATCTCCGGAAGATTTAAACATTTAGCTTCTGATGTTTTGGGTCAAACTTCAGAAGCTACAGAGAAGACCCAAAAGGAAAAGTTAGAGTCACGGTGCCCAGAAGTTGTTGTAAAGTTAAATGGTGAAAAAGTAACTACTTTGGTGGATTCCGGCTCCGCTAAGACTTTGATAAGAAGGGATGTTTGCGAAAAAGTGTTAGGCAGAAAATGGCAGAATGAGCTACAAATAACAGATGTTAGCTTGCATGTTGCTAACGGTGCTACTTTGGTGGTATTGGGGGCAGTTTTGGTAACTGTTAGTGTTTGTGGGCTTGTTACAAGCCATGAAGTTTTGGTGGTCGATGGCCTGAAACGACCAGCAATTTTGGGATCCGACTTCTTGAAGCAGAACAAGTTTTCGATTGATCTTGATACGTGGTGTCTACGTTGCCCCAGTGGTGTTGCTTGGCTGGAACAAAGAGATGGATCACCCGAGGTACGCTGTTCAGTAAAGACGACAAGCACTGTAACAGTGGATCCTTTTGCAGTGCAGTTGGTTCCGGTATCCGTCGATGACGCGAATGGTTCCTTTGATGGAATCGTTGGAGTAGTTGTAACCATCAGTAAAGCTGTAGTGTAGTGCATTTTCTGAGTTCTGCACTAAGCTGAAGTTCTGCCTAACTTCTGCCATATATTATAATCTCTACAGCTAACCTGCTAGGGGTGCTGCTGTGAGTTCGTTTAGTCAAAGGAGGTTAAATTCTATCCGATCGCACCTGGATTATGGATAGATCTGTCCTGACGCAACAGGTCAAAACTGAGACTAAACAATTAGTATTGCGCTCTTGACTCAGACCTAATCTTGGGTCTGAGAATCTTACCTTTGATTCTGTGGGAGACCGCACCTGGATCCCTTTTCAGCTGGCTAAAATGTAGGTCCGAAAGTTGACGAATAACAAGATTAATTTATTAAGATGGATAATTACTGTAACAATTGTGCTGATAAAGTGGTTCACGCCAGATATTGAGAATAGTTCACAAACGTAAAATTTACGGTAATTGAACAGCAGGGTTAACAGTTGACAACAATTATTCGATTTACACAGTTAACCAGAGTTGCCAGCCCTGGGAATGGAGTAATTTTAAGAGACAGGAGATTACCAAATATAAACTAACTGAATTGAGGATTGAAGTACAACACAGATTCAGTATAACAGATAATTAACTAAAATTAACAGAGTGTCGGTTCTGAACAATTCCGGTCTATGAAGTTGGGTGATCCCGTCAAGCTACACCTGCAGCTTCACTAGTGGTTACGGAAGGTTGGATTACTGAACAATACAGGGGACGGTCTAGGTGGGGTGTTACCAGGCTATGGCTTCAAGAGTTATTATTAAGTAAATTAAACGGTTAATTTAATTGGATTCACTATCTTTCCTCTTAGATCAGCTGCTTCTTCTAGTACAGTTTTGCAGTTGGCCTAAGCCAGAGACAACACAGGGATGATAACTTCCGAAAAGAGGACAGACAGACATTTAAAAGACTGCATTCGATCTTCGCAAACAATCCTTAAACAATTAGCAACGTTAGGTTTTAGCGGTTCCCAAATAGTTTACGTCACGAGCCGGACTGTCTCTGCCTTATGCTGTTATCAAGTGCTAACAACTGCCAATGTACCTTCAAAGACTGGATCAATAATAACCAACTATGACTGAGTTCCGAATACTGACTGACTAATTCCGTCTGACTTATACTGATGCACTACTGATAATCACTCCGACTTGATGACCATAGGCTAATCATAAACACCGATCCGAGACTCTTGGCAGGCAGTGGCTTCGTCTGACCTGAATCAAATGGATTCAGAATACAAGTGTGGGAATCAAACCCAGCAACTATTACTCACTTTTAAGGCTTTCTGAGGTTAAATTTCGAAATTGAGTTATTTCTAACTGAGATTTTGCTGAAAACCAGAAACGGCACATTTTGACTGTTTTAGCGAGGTAAAATGGAATCAATTATGCGTTATTTACTTGATACAAGCAAAAATTCACCGAATATGAGTTTTTTGGGCAATTTCCTGCATCGGGATGCAGGAAATCGCCAATTCAACACGTATTCTTTTACAGTTATATTCGGTCTACGCATAATTAGTTTTTAGCCATAAAGCCTCCTGCCACTTAAGGCCTTTAAGTCAGGAAAGCACCCGTTTCCTGTACAATGAGTTTGCAGGACTAGAAACGATTATTTGCAGGATTATTCCTTTTTGATTTATTCGAAGATGGTTTTATTACAATTCTCAGCTCTTACGTAATTATCCAATATTAATACATTAACTAAATATTATTTATGTGATTTTAGGTTTTATTTTGATGCTTACGTAACGATATTCACCATATATACCATTAGATCTCATAATTGATTATTTGCATTGCCTAATAAATATGATTCGATGTTTATGCCCAAATTTGGCGAGAGATCGCTGACGGGAAACGTTTGCCCTTTTGGAGAAACGGGTTGACCTAAAAAGTTTGAACTGTAGAGATAATATACTTCGTACAAACGCAAACTAGAGCGAGATTGGTTGCCCCGTTAGCGAGAACGAGTGAGGGCAAGAGCAACTGTTTTAACATAATTTCTGCAATATTGGATAAAGGCTGACGAAAAAGGTTTGAACTATTTTTACAATACACTACAAGAAATGCTAATTTTGGACGAATTTGGGTGTTTTAATAATAAGTTCGAGTGCAGGCACAAATGGCACAGATCTAGCTAATTAATACATACAATTAAGGAACGATACTCTTCATGAACAGACTTAACTAATTTATACTATACATTTCGAGACAGAATTTGGCTCTAAACAGATAGAATAGACCAGCTCGAAGCTCCTTTTCACGAATTCGTCCGCTCCTTTATCACAGGATTACCTATGCGGACTAATCGAGGACTACCTTGTACTAACAGCTTATCCTGGGGGTCCCCGTGACCCTGGACTAGATTAACTACCTAATTTGCATATTGCTTATATTAAAAAGGTACTCGTTCACACTGTCTATCACACTCATATCCTTCAGATTCATCGAATATTCGACGCATAACTAGGCATTGGTACGCATTTATACTGTTCTGCTGCCTATTACAGGAGTTCTGGGGCAGTTTCACGGAAATTAGTTTCATGCACCAGATGAGAACCGGTGAACTGCCAAATACTAAGATAATCCAAGTTGACTGAGATTCCTCGTTAGATAAATGCTACTTTCGATTAACATAGGGTTTAATACGATTTGCAGTTTGACAAATATTAGGAGGGTTTACTACTATTCGTTAAAACCTTGAAGTTCTGGATTATTCCAATATTACTAGCTACGCTATCAATAAACATTGAATCAACTCAATTAACGCGCTAGTGAATTTCTGAACGTTATTCGAAGGTTAACTAGTCCTGACAAGCGATCAGTGGATTATTTAGTGTTGAACCTGGTTTATGTATGAACATCATCAATTGAGCTGATTCGTAACTGGCATTCATACGGATTTGGCAAGCTTCACAACCCCTATCGTACAAGGGGAGTTGCCGCTGCAATCATTCAAAAACATTTACTCTGCATACATACAAATCCGAACATTCTACAATCATTCAACTCAAGCATTCTAGAAATTCGGTCAATTTCGGAACCTCACGCTCCATGAGGGGTTTACCCGAATAACCACCTTAGGTACCTTTTTGGGGACCCGTTCACACTCCAGTTTTGCAAAACATTCACACCTTATTCCTACAAAACATCCACACTTCGACCTTGCAAAACATTCACACTTCATTCTGCCAAACATTCACACTAGCTGGAACCGGTTCCAATTTTCGAAACCGGTTCCGGTTCCGGTTCTAGGGTACCGGTTCCGGTTCCGGTTGCGGTTCCGGTTCCGGTTCTAGCTTCCGGTTCCCGGTTCCAAGTACAAAATTAGTAGTGCTAATTTTCTTTATTATTTAACATATGTTGTAAGCCCCTATAGGATTATACAATCAAAATATAGAAGCAATAGTATAAATCAATTGGATTAAACATATCAAGCAACTGGACAACAGTTTTTCTTAATGTTTTGAATTAAGTTTGATTTGTTACTGTAGAACATATTTGGACATCTTGTAACCAACCATACCCTACATTGAAACTTTTAATATTTACTTTTGCCACAAGATACAAAATTGTTTCGACAGTTGACTGTTCAATGGTACTGTGTATCAAAATGTTTATGATACCTGTATGATATAACCTGAAATTATGGATTTAAAAAAACGAACAAACAGTATATGTACTAACAGCGCCTACCAACCCAAAGAAATCTTAAAAGCAGGAAAACATTTCAAAAAATTATAAGAATTGCTGAAAGCTTAGTTTTAAATTTCTTTCCGAAGGATGTTTCCAGAAATTTTAAATGTAGTTAAGATATTTGAAAGAAAGGAAATATTAAAATTTAATTTAGTGCTCTTTCACACAAACACTCCTCTATGTATGTATTTAGTTCCTAATAACAGTTTAGTTATGCCGACGTCTCTTTCTATTTATGCACCTTCACTACGAATTTTGTGCCAGAAGCCGAAGTTCCTGACAAATAGGAAAAGGGGTACTAGCAGTTTTCAAATGTTTCTGCTCCTGCAAAATTTAAATTGTTCTTCGGAGATAATGTTGACTCCAGCTTATATCCAAAGAATATATAATTGAAGGCGTTTTAAAAGAAGCTGCGTTTTGGAAGCAAAAGTAACAAAATTAATTAAAAGAAAACTATTACAAACTTATATTCATTCGAATGTTCTGATCAAAACTTACAACTTTGCTCATCAAAGTATTCTTCGATTCCTTGCGGTTTAAGTAATAATAAGGAAAATTGGATTTCACAGATTTTGGTTTGGTTTGGTTTTCGAGTTTGGTCTCTCTGCTCTGCAGCATCTCTGCCTAAGCACAGCAACGAAGATACGAAATTTTAAACATGGCGGCTAGATTCTTATGAACACGGATCCATCTCAACTCATTCCAGCAATTAAAAAGCGTCTTTACGCACACATTTTTGAGAAAACTGTTCAGAAAATTTTTTAAGTTTTGTGTTTGGTAAATTTTGTTCGGGAGAAATATAAGCGTCCAAGCTTGAAGCTTTTGACGAAATTCGAACAAAGTTTACATTTTCTCAAAATATTGAGCTTTTTTGTTAATTAAGCAATTTCAGAACAAATAGCCCTCGGTAAGCGCTTTCTGTAGCGTGAACTGTGATCGCCTTTCCTTAGCTTCCCACACGTCGAGAAATCAATCCGTTTAAAACTTGTTTTCGTGTTATCGCATGTCCAAGTCGGACATTTGATGTGACACTGCCGTACTCTGCAAACTTGTAGTAACTTAAAAATTATTAAATTTAAGCAAGCTTTAACATTATTTAAAAATTATCGTTGAAGTTCAAAAATTGATTAAATTTACTGTCGTTCAAAGTTTGCTGCACGTAACTACCATCAATATCAATACATTTTGGTCATTCTAGATTCAGTTTAGCTTGAGTCGAATTCCTGCAACAAATACAAAAATCTTCCGTATTAATGTTAAAGCAATTAACTAAGTGAGAATAAACAAATATTTAGAATATTCGTTCATCGAGCTATTCGTTAAGTATTCTTGAAGTGTAAACAGCTATTCGAATATCGGTATGCAGCAATCGCCGATTTCGAATTATAAAATTCGCTAATGATTCTACATTCGTGCCAAAGCAGTTCTAGCTTCAGCTTCAGAGACAAAAAACTCATGAATCAGAATCCAATGCTGCTGGCCCAAAATCCAACTATTCAAAATTTGACATTTTGGAAAAATTTCAGTTCAAGCTCAATTTTTTAGCCTGGACTGGAACCGGCCGGTTCCAAATTCTACCGGTTCCGGTTCCGGTTCCGGTTCTAAAAATCCTTCCGGTTCGGTTCCGGTTCCGGTTCCAACCGGTTCTACTGGAACCGGCCCCAGCTCTACGGAAGCATTAATACTACGAGTTTCACAAGACATTAGTAATTATCTAGCTATTTAAACTAACTAATAATTTAAATTTAGGCTCATGTGTGTAATTTTATAAACTTTGAACTTTGTCGTGCACGCTCTTTCGTAGCTTTGCAATTCCTCAGTTATTGCAAATAAATTTTGTGGGGAAAATTGAACTTTGTAAGTTTGGGAAAGAACTTTAGACAGAATTTCAACGAAAGCCAGTGAGCAAAAATTGCTAAGCAATTATTACTAACAACGAAAAGTAATCGATTAAACTAAGTACACAATTGATTAAAACTACGAAAACTGAGGAAGCCGGCCATTCCTCTTTAACGGCTAATTCATAATTAATAAAATTAAGGCGATAAAGACTCAAGTTTTAAGAATTGGCTTTAAAATACAATACCTAATAGTTTTAATGCCGACCTAACGCTGAAATAAGAACATAATACTGACTGTGGAATTTTTGAATGACATGGCGCTTTATGACAAAACATGGCCGGCAACTCCTAGTTGCCGGCTGTAGGGAATTAGTTCTACTAACTAGCTTATTAATTTCAGAGCCGTAATTAAGGGGCTCTCTAACTCAGAATCAGGGGTTTGGGGTTCCCACTCATAATCCCATGAAAACTACAAAAAATAACCCCAAAAGTGACAAATAAAAAGAGAATAGTTTGGCCATAAAGGCCATGGCTTGGTAGACAAAAGAACTGAAAACGGGAAACGAAAAAGAAGAGAAATTTGGACACATCTCAAGACCTCCATCAAACAGGAGGGGTTTACATGAGCTGCCCTTTTAATTTTCGAATAATCTAAATAATAAAAATAACAGATAAAATAAAACTGGCCCGGAGGCCCATCATGCTATGAAAAGAAAAAGGTGGCCTTGGGCCCAAAACATTGCTATAAAGTCGGGGCTTACTGGCCCGAAAGATCCATGAAAATTGGCCATAAAGGCCTAAAAAGTACCATAATAAAATAAGGCCCGAAGGCCGAAAATTGCATAAAAAAGGGCCAAATGGCCAAAAATTCCTAATATTTTTTCCTATATTGCGGGTGTTGTGCCGGGCATAGGAAAGTGGAGTGTTCGCTTGTTGAGTCTCAACCCTTTTCTGGCCAGTGTGGGCCAGAAAATCCTAATTTGTGTCCTACGGGAGTGTGTGTTATTCCCGTATCACACCTGTGGTCCGAGAAGTAACACACACGGGGAAGAGGTGCAAAACTCCGGCCGCTCTCGTACGCTGCTTCTTCTTTCATTCTTGAGGAAAGCTTCTAGAAAGTTCTAGAACTTTCTAGAAGCTTGCTATCCTTTGCACAGGCTGCAGCGGCTGGATGAGTCAGCTGGGCCATTAAGGGTGGAAATTAATGAGATTTGGGAAATATTGCCCCCCAACTGACCCATTGTTGATGGATTTTGGTGCTGAAATTCTGCAAAACTTTGCAAAATTTTGGTTAACATGTAAACATAACCAAAGGGGAAATATTACAAATTTTGGCTCTTATTCCTTAATTTTACGCAGTCTGTGCAATTTTCAAAGACTTAAAAGAAGGATCTTGATGCACTACGTATTTGACTAGATAGGTTTGATTAATTTTCATAATAATTTAATTATGGGGGAAAGAATTATGCCCCCTCTGAACTTTGTGTATGTGTAAAATGTGCATCTTATTTTCCTCCAGAGGGAGGAACTTTTGTCGTCCTCTTTTTGCTGGACTACGCCCAACAAAAGTTCACCTGAGGACAAACCTCAAGTACGTAGGAAAAGAAAAGGACAGCAGTACACCTGACTGCTATGTAGTCTGGGAGGTAGACAGCCTCCCAGACAAAGAAAGGAAGAAAGAAACGTTAACACAAAGGTTTTTAGGAAGTCCAACTTTAGGACCTTCTTTATTAGAGAGGTAAGATTATGACATAACAGATAATCTTACAAAAACATTTTTGCTTATAACTCACTCAATTTTGGGAGTTGAAAAGTCGGGATTGGATTTTTGGAAATGGGAGGAAATTCTCTTTCTAATGAGCCTAAGTTGCACCATCGACCAAAAATTCGTTTCTTGCGTAATAATTAGCTAATTGACATAGATTAAGCCTATCATTTATTAACACTACTAATAACAGAGTAAGACCTTAGAACATTATAAAACACGAATTATCACAAATTAACGTGCTTAGGTACTTATTACATTTACTTTCTTACATAGGGCATAATTATGTGATTATTTGTTAAACCATCTTCTAATATTTGTTATTAGACGACAAAAATACATTAGAACATTGCTGGGGAGATTATTAAATTCTACTCAATTAGAATCATTGCATTCTTCTCATGATAACTCTACATTCCGATTTCTTTCTGTAAATGTTGGAACTCCTGGTATTTTTAATATTCTTTTAGCATTAATCTTAGCAATGGAAAGGGAGAGTGACCGCACCCGGGTCACTAAGGAAAGGAGCACCTGTCCTTTCAGAAAAGGGAATTTCAGGGAGTGTCCTTATTATTACTATCATTATAATCACCGCAAGTGTAATATGTCATAATTTGGGCTAATTAATTCTAACTAGATTTTGAGGACTACCATTTTCTGTATTATAAATGAAATAAACCCAAGCACTTCTTATAAGCAAATAGCATTAGCAAATAATTAGTGGATGCTTAATCGGGGCTGGCAACTCTGATTTTGACACATGTACAACTATACATAAATATGGCTTGGACGCATTATCATAAAAAGAGTTTAATATTGGCAGGATCTTTTGGTTCCATCTTCTGTAGAAACTCCTTTTGGTATGATGACCAGTTTGAAATTAATTTTTAGCCACTTTTAAACACAAGATCTAAGTCATTCCATTACAAATGCCTATTAGCCGAACTTTATTGCTTTGAGCTAGAGATTTGGCCGAAAAACCATTTTGGCAAAACTGCGATTATTTTGCTTCGAACATCGATTTCTCAAAAACTGCTCGACGATTTCCGGAGATGTTTGGCGGAAATGAAATTCGTACTTCTGCGGAGGGACGTTTTTCTTGGTTAGGGCCAAAACGTATCGAGTAGTAAGAAATCTCAATGCGAAGTTGCGAAATTTCGTGCTACCGTGCTTTTGGTCGATTTTCTCGAACGTTAAGACCTGCTGAGCCAAGTCCAAAAAAACGTCCCTTGGCCCATATGTACTTCATATAGTGGCACATAAAGAACTTTTGGCCGATTCTTCAGTTTTGAGAAATCGATGTTCAAACATGTTTTGTCTATATTCAACCTGTTAGATGTTAGCATGTCAGAAAATTTCTGTTATTTTTTGCTAATTTTGCCAGCTTTGTAAGCCCATGTGAATGTTCAGCTAATAAGCTTTAGAACGATGTATAAAGCTCTTTTCTACTTCCAAAATTGCGAAAGTTATAGCGTTTCAAAAAATCACCATTAAAGCACTGCACAAAAGGATACTACCACATTAATGATTAATGATTAATGATTTTACAATGATTATGATGCAGTTCAATAACATGTCCATACCTTTTTCTGACCTTGGGTAGATTTGACATAAAGTGGACGAAAGTAGTCAAGGCCAACATAGGTGAACGCAGCTGAAGGCGTTAATCGCTTATTTATTATATAATACAGCTACTGTCATATTTGAGTGTAAAGAAAAAGAAATTTTAAAGAAAGAAAGAAAGAAAGAAAAGAAGAAAAAGAAAGAAAGAAAGAAAGCCCGATAATTAGAATTTACCCTAGCCAATGTTGTGATATTTGATATGTACCTTTGACCTTTAACACAGACTGACATAAACTTGGATTCTTCCACTATATATACTACGCACGCATATATGCTCGGCAAGTGCTGTGTATTAGACCCAAGGTTTCCAAAACAAATGTCAGTCAAATGCCTGGACTGACCTTGATATAAAGAAACTTCGTCGCTTGCTCCCTCTTTTCTTTCTTTAAGGAAAGAAAGAAAGAAAGAAAGAAAGAAAAGAAAAAGAAAGAAAAGAAAGAAAGAAAGAATCTTTCTTTCCACTAAAATATGACAGTGGCTGTAAGCTTATTTAAGGTGGTAGTACCACTACCGGGGTGGACTTTGAACAGATACTGTGAAGTAATAACTTAATCAATCGGCTTGAAATTTGGCACATTTGTTCTTTATCATGTCTTGCATCAAATGCGCTTGCCTGCAACCTTGTGGGGGCTGGCTTGCTGTCTACACAAGAGGAAATGTATTAAAAGATTTGAATTTAAATATCTCCTTCATTTCTTTATGAATTTGTTGAAAATTTCCATGCAAGCTAAATTAATTCATGCGCTCAGGCCGTTTTTTTAGTTTTTCGTAAACGTGCATTGTCTATTTTTTAGCTTATTTTGAAATATTGTAAATTCTATATCTTGCGTACTCCTGCGTTTTTCCAAAACAAAGAAAACGGCCTGAGCTTATGCAGATATGAAACATATCTGGAAAATTTGGTCAAGTTTGGTTGAAGCAGTGACGAGAAAATCGAAAACAAAGAATTCGCAACTTTTCATTACTTTGGTTTTAGGAATTCGCTATGCTTTCAATCAGCTGCATAGTGTTTTTTGTTAAATAGTACCCATAATTAACACAATGACAACCTCTAAAACCCAACAGATTTGATTTTTGTGTAAAATGATCTTACATTACTTTGCTTGTGTAAACGGTCAACGTAAGTCAGCCATATGTAAAATCATCTGTAACTTTTGATAGAAACCACCTACAGAAGAGATATGCACATCATTTTAAAGCGCTTTTTGTGGTCTTTCATATGGTAGATTCAAATGCAATATATAATGCTTAAATAAAATTTTGATTATTTGCGCTTGCGCGAAGCCAGGATGGTAGCTAGCCAATTATGCACTTTCTGACATAAGTGCTTTGCGCAAAGATAGCTTTCAAACCAAACTTGCTTTACCCAATGTTTTGTGAAGACTGCTTCATCCATGAAAAAATTCCGTAGAAAATCACGGTAGTTGTACTACCACCTTATCAAATGAGCTCTGCACAAATACACCCAGAAACGTTTTTTTAGTTGCCCCGATTACTACTTTCTAGCTAAAGTAATCGCTTGACAAATTTGGAAAAAGTAGGCAAACTACAGGTTACGCACACATTTCAGCTTGTTTCTCCATAACGGAGAGCGATTTCACAATAAATAGAAAATCCTGCCCAGCTATTTGATAGTAGAATCGAATGATGTGGACGACGCCTCACGAAAAAATTTACTTTAGTCTGCAAAAAATCTGGAAAATTACATTACCTCAAAAATGCAGTAAAATACTTTCAAAAAACTAAAGTTTGGTTTACTGTATTCATTAGAAAGAGAAAATGTTAAGCTCCATTTTGATATAAAAATGGCTTCTTAACTCCAAGGAATGAATGAGTAATAACGGTTCAAAGTTGATGTCTCTAAAAGGAATCACCACCTTAAAGGGGAATCTTTTTGTCATCGGCACTTCTGGAGATGTCTTTGGCCCGGAAACCGAAATCTTGTCTCTTTATCTGTCCCATTGAATTCCCAAAACTTTTCACTACTTCTTCCTTTGTCTATCTTCGGAAGGTATTGAATTCAACAGTGCGTCAGAATTACTTGTTCATCCCCTTAAGGTGGTGATTCCTTTTGCAGACATCAAATATGAACCCTTATTACTCATTTATTCATTGGAGTTAAGAAGCCATTTTTATATCAAAATGCAGCTTAGCATTTGCCTCTTTCTAATGAATACAACCAAACTAACTTTAGTTCTCGGAAATGATTTTACTGCATTTTCGAAGTAATTTAATTTTCCAGATTTTTTGCAGATTAAAGTAAATTTTTTCGTGAGGCATCGAACGCATCATTCGAATCCGCTATCAAATAGCTGGGGACACTTTTTTAATTATTACGAAACCGCTCTTCGTTATAAAGAAATCAGCCAAAATATATGCGCAACCTAAATTTTGCCTACTTTTCCCAACTTTGGGAAGCGACCACTTTAGCTAGAAAGCAGCAATGGGGGCAACTAAAAAAGGGTCCCTGGGTATTTTTGTGTAAAACACGTCTAGTAGGTGGCAACTCTCTAGCTTGCATAGTAAATGCTCCACAATCGCTGGAAAAAATTTGGTCATGTTTTACCAAAAACTACATTTTTATGATAGCAGCGTACGGGATAGCAGTTAGAAGATCATAATGTCACGGATAATTGGCCTCGACGAGACCTTCAAATCGGCACCCGTAGTTTAATTTTACGGCTTGCGTAGCTCAAGAATTGGCGGATTATTTGATTTCTGTAAAAATAACAAATTTTCAACACCAAAATCAGAAAATCGGCTATATCTCACGATAGCAAAAAGCTAGAAAGGTGCTTCAAAAAGCAAAAATGTAGAGCTTAATAAGATCTTTTGAAAGAATATAATCATAGCTGTGCAGCAACTGTCTATTAGGTCTTCTGTCAGAAGTCAGTTTGCCAGCAAATTATTGCTAAGTTTTTGCTAATTTTGCTAGTTTCGTAAGCCCGTGTGAAAGTGCAGATTATAAGCTTTAAAACAATGTATAAAACTCTTTCCAACTTCCAAAATTGCGAAAGTTATAGCGTTTTGAAAAATCACCACAAAAGCACTGCACAAAAGGATACCAGCACCTTTTAAGCAAGCATTCAAGCTTCACTGACTATCTGTTTTGCTTCGAAATAGAAACTACGTGCTGAATCCTCGTTGTCGACTCCAGTTACCAAGTTATCGATATACATCTTTTCTCTAATTTTCTTTGCTGTGGTTGAACTATATTTATGGAGATGATGCTGAACTGCAGCTGAAAGCAAGAAAGGACTTGCTATAACTTGCTATAAGAATCTGCAGATTTGTATGTTGTCATCGGTGGCGTTTCCGTTCAGATTCTCTACCCAAAGAAATCTGGTGACATCTAGTCCAATTCATGGTTCCATGCCGTCCCGCCATGCCAATGGCAATTCCAATGGCCACGATGTAACCACCCATCAATGTAACCACCCACCCATCAATCAATGATATAACCGATGTCTCGCGAAAAAATTTACTTGAGTCTGCAAAAAATCTGGAAAATTATACTTCTTCTAAAATGTGTTAAAAATATTTCAGAAAAGCAACATTGGCTTTATGGTATGCATTAAAAAGAGAAAATGTCAAGCTGCATTTTGATATAAAAACAGCTTCTTAACTCCAAGTAAGGTATGAGTAATAATGGTGCAAACCTTATGTGACCAAAGGGAATCACCACCTCAAGGTTGTAGTACCGCTACCAGGATTTTCTAAGTAATTTTTCCATGGATGGAGCAATGTTGGCAAAACATTGGGTAAAACAAGTTTTGTTGGCAAGCTATCTTTGCGCAAAGTATTTATGTCAGCGAGTGCATATTGGCTATCTACTATCCTGGTTTCGCGCATGCGCAAATAATCAAAATTTTATTTAAACCTTATATATTGTATTTGAATCTACCAGATGAAAGAGCACAAAAAGCGCTTTAAAATGATGTGCATATCTCTTCTGTACATAGTTTCTATCAAAAGTCACAGATGATTTTACATGTGGCTGATTTACGTTGACCGTTTGCACAAGCAATGTAATATAAGATCATTTTATACAAAAATCAAATCTGTTGGGTTTTAGAGGTTGTCATTGTGTTATTTATGTGTATTATTTAACAAAAAAACACTACGCAGCTGATTGAAAGCATAGTGAATTCCTGAAACCAAAGCAAACAATGAAAAGCTGCGAATTCTTTGTTTTTTATTTTCTCGTCATGCTTCAACCAAACTTGACCAAATTTCCCAGATATGTTTCATATCTGCATACGCTCAGGCCGTTTTCTTTGTTTTTGAAAAACGCAGTAGTAAGCAAGATATAACATTTACAATATTTCAAAATAAGCCAAAAAGATCGAAAATGCACTTTTACGAAAAACTAAAAAAACGGCCTGAGCGTATAAATTAATAAAGCTTGCATGGAAAATTTCAAACAAATTCATAAAGGAATGTAGGAGATATTTAAATTCAAAACTTTTAATCCATTTCCTCTTGTGTAGACAGCAAGCCACCCCCCACAACGTTGCAGGTAAGCGCATTTTTTGCAAAACATGATAAAGAACAAATTTACCAGATTTCAAGCCGATTGATTAAGTTTTTAGTTCACAGTATCTGTTCAAAGTTCACCCCGGTAGTGGTACTACCACCTTAAGGTGCTGGTATCGCTTTGTGTAAATTTGATCCTATAGGCTTTAATTCTTTATGAAAGTGGATGAAACTTTCCAAATATACTATTTCGGTGCTCTTTAACATTCTGGGACCAGTCCCGCATTTTTATGTGCAAAGATGAGAAAGTTTTGGTTTTTGCCATTATTCTCTCAGTACATGGGTCGAGACACCGGATTGGTTGGTTTGGCTGGATAGAGGGCACAGAAATGAACATTTTTTGCTTTCTAACACCCTTTGAGCTATCTCTAGTGGTTAAGTCGGTAAAAGCAAAACACGATTTTTGGGGTCCAAAAATGGACGTTTTCGAGAAAATCAGTTTTTTCAAAATTACTGCCAAATCGTACGGACAATTTTTGGTTTATTTATACTGATCGATACACAGTTCTCATTGCACATTTTATCAATGCCTATTAGCCGGAGTTTGTTGCTCTAAGCTAGAGATTTGGCAGAAAAAACGATTTTGGCAAAACTGCGATTAGCAATACGTAACTGAACCTAGCGCTA